>CM034083.1:12068510-12333626 GCA_019845555.1 Aristolochia fimbriata
TTTCCGTTGCTTACGAGCGACCCGTCTTGTTTTGCGGCAGCGTGACCTTCTTATCGTGGAACCTTACAGTCCGCTCCGGTTCGCTCGCCAGTTCGGGTTCTGCCAGGATCTGCTAGGTGTTCTGTTCGCCGACCAGCGGAGGGCGGCTTCGGTTGATGCATTGGTGGAAATCTGGCAGACCGGGAATGTCTGTCCTCTCGGCACCGTGGAAGTGCCTCCCTTTGTGAGCGCCAGTTCTGATCCGGGAGTAACAGTTCTTTTTTGAGAGTCCTGGCTCAAGGCGGTCATCCCCTTCTTCGAGGTGACGATTTCTCCTTATTTTCTTTTAGCATCTTCTTTCCTTCTCCTTTTCGTGTCTCTCTTCTTGTATCTTTGACTTCATCCATTCCTCTCTTTTGTGCAGGGGGCATAGAAGAAATTCACTGGCGCATCCACGCCGAAGAAGACTTTGCCGAAAAGAGCTGCTGGAAAGAAGAAAGCGCCGAAGCCAGAGGCCGCAAAGAAGAAATTGGCGACTTCAACACCAGCAACACCGGCCAAGGGGGTCGTGATCAGAGAGACCCCTCCGGCAGAGGATGAAAACCGACCAGTCGTGGCCTCTTTGGTGGCTGAGGGCGCGCCTTTGGACAAGGGGAAGGGAATTGTTGAATAAGTGACTTCACCGAAGAAGGCTACTTCTAAGAATGAAGAAGTCGGCGGCTCCGTGATCAGAGCCATTCATTTACGCCCCACCTCTTTTCAAGAAGGGGCTACGGACTAGTTTACGTAAGCCTTCGACTCCTCTTCCTGTTGTTCATCCTCCTGAGGTTCCCGCGTCGGCAAAGAGAGAGAAGGCCGAGGGGATGAGACCTCTTGGCGGGTCTGTTGTTCCGCCGGTAGGAGAGGTCGTTGTAGAACCAGAGGTGGTGCCTGCGCAAGTACCCTTGGTCGGGTCGCTGACTGCTGAGGAGCCCGCTGTCTTGCCTTTCGATGCACTTGCAGTCGTCCTCGCACCTTCTGCAGGCCAGCTTATCTTTCGGCCAGACGGTTCGTTTGATTTCACCGCTTTGGAGGGTGCCCGACATTTGGAGCGGACTGGAGAGGAGGCACCCTCTGCTGCCGTCGCCGGTGGATTTATGACCGGAGAGGCTGAGCTTTCGGTGACTATCTCGAGTGATAGTGGGGCGTCCCTCCAGCCTTCAGTTGGAGCAGCCAGGGTCGACCTTCAGTACCCTATTTCTGGTCAAGGTCGTCCAGCTGTCGTGCAACCTCTTGTGACGTTTCCTCCTAGTAGCGAGGAAGCGACTTCTGCGGCCAGGAAGAGAGCTCCGGGTTCAGGTCACCAGCCCATCAGTGAGGGCTCATCGACTTCACGGCCCGCGTCGATAAGCCTCTGTCGCTTCTTCTCCCTACCTTTTTTTTTATCTTTTGACTCTCCTCACCCTCTTTCCCCCCCCTTTTTTTTTAGTTGTCGTCCCTCCTGCTTTCGGCGAAGTCGAGGCTATTGATGCAACAGTCCACGCTGGACCTATGGGCTGGGTTTGTCAAGTCAGTCTTGGCGCCAGCCGACGATCCCTGTTCACCTGAGCTTGTGGCTGACACTCGCACCTTCCTGGAGCATTTGAGGAGGGCTGGTGTCAATACTTCGGTGCTGGAACAGTGGGTTGACTTCGCCATGGAGGCAGCGCGTTTTCAGCAATTACGCAGTTCTTTGGGCGAGAGGCTCCGTTTGGCCGAACGTCGTACTGTCAAAGCTGAACTCGCGCAGTCCATCCGGCATGTGAAAGGTCGACGTGACGACTTAACCGCGAGCTTAGACCGGCACCAGACTAAGCGTGAGGCTGTGGAGGCTGAGCAAATGGCTCTCCGTGATCGTCTGGCATCTCTCTCTTCTCATATTGACTCCCTCAATATTGAACTTGTGACCATCTGTCGGGGGCTTGACGCTGCCGAGGAGGAAGTTTTGGCGCAGGAATTGGCTGAAGTCCGTGCTGAAGTCCATGTTGTGTCTTTCATATAAATATGTAAAATATAATTTATACTTAAAGCCCCCAGATGAATTTGGTTACATGATATATGCAATAACTAATTTCTTTTAAAAAGTTATTAATACTATTTAATAACTGAAATCCACTTATGCCTACTAATAATTGAAATCATTTTTCCTCAATTATCTCTAATCCCTTCTATTTTTACCTAACCTCCCTAATTGGAATTGGAGTAAATTTATACTCTCCAACCTAACGATGCTCAATTACAATAAAATACATGTACATATCAATTAGAATTCAAAAGTTAAAATAACACTAATTTAAAATATGAAACATAAAAAGAAAACCTTATCTTAGTTTAAGATAAAGACCCACTTTCAATTAAAATTCAAAATTTTAATAATAATTTAAAAACACGATACATATCAATTAAAATTCAAAAGTTGAAATAACACTAATTTAAAATATGAAACATAAAAAGAAAACCTTATCTTAGTTTTAGATAAAGATCCACTATCAATTAAAATTCAAAATTTCAATAATAATTTAAAAAGACGATCAAAAGTTGAAATAACAATAAATTAGTTAATAAAGAATAACCACATGTTATAATAATTTCTTAAATAAATAAATAAAAATTGAATATGCTCAAAATTAGAAATAATAATAATAATTTAAAAAATACATATTTAAAAGAAAAAATATTCTTTTTACACAATAACAATAAAATACACGTACATGTCCATTAAAATTCAAAAGTTGAAATAACAATAGTTTACGAAATGCAAAATATAAAGAAAACCTATTATTAGTATGCTATCTATTATTAATAACGACATGTTATAATAATTTCTTCAATAAATAAATAACAAATGTACATACAAAGTAAATAATAAAACAATTAATTAATTACGTAACACGTATCAAATAAATAAATAAATAAAAATAGTAAACATATCAAAATTTGAACTAATAATAATTTAAAAAATGCACCTTTAAAAGAAAACCTTTTCTTAGTTACATAATGACAATAAAATACACGTACATATCAATTAAAATTAAAAATTGAAATAATAATAATTTAAAAATGCACCATAAAAAAGAAAGCTTATTATTAGTATGTTTATCTATTATTAACGTCTATTATTAGTATCTATTAATATTTTCTTTTTGGAGTTAACCACATGTTATAATAATTTCTTATGTAAATAAATAACAAATGTATGTATCAAGTAAATAGAAAAACAATTAACTGATCAGACATAAATAAAAAGTTGAGATGAGACATATAATTTCTTGAATAAATAAATAATGAATGTACAAAAAGTTAAATACAAAATCCCTTGTCAGACTGAGTTGCCGACTTCTTTTCCTTTAATACCTGAAAAACAAAAAGAAATATTTGAATTGGCTTCGCATTACATAGAGAAATAATAAATTGACTAGAGAATAAAAGGTAAGGATTATGTTCCTTTTATATCTAAAAAACAAAAAAAAAAAAAAAGTTACCCGAATTGATAGGAGAATAAAAGGTAAGGATTTTGGTTCCTTTTATATCTGAAAATCATAAAAAAAGAGAATAAAAGTTACGCAGGATTCTAGTTCCTTTTATATCCGATAAATAAAAAAAACACAGAATTAGAATTGGGAGGATCTATCATAGGCCACCATTGAAGAATTTTTTTGTTGAGACCTTGGAGCAGGAAGGAAAAAGAGGAAGGAGCGACGAAGAAGAAAGACGGAGGAAGAAGAGGAAAGACGGAGGAAGAAGAGGAAAGACGTAGGATGAAGAGGGGAGACGGAGGAAGAAAAGGTTGTTGCAGTAACTCACCTAAAGGTTGCTGCTGTAACTCACCTAAAGGCTGCTGCTGTAACTCACAAAGGCTGCTGCTGTAACTCACAAAGGCTGCTGCTGTAACTCACCTGAAGGCTGCTGCTGTAACTCACTTGGCTGAAGCAGTAGATGAGGAGTAGAAGCTTAATATAGTGAGTTATTTTCCTCAAAATAGTATGAAAATCTTCCACTTCTCCCTTTCCTATAATATATATAAAGATAGATAGATTTTTCTCCGTCTAGAAGAAGCCACATCAACACTTTGCTCCCTATTTTGTCTGGACCCATTCCTATAATATATATAGATATAGATATAGATATAGATATATAGATAGATTACAGGATAAAAAAATTTAAATCGGGAACCCAAGAAAAATGTTTGGAGATAAAATCTCAAAATAAACACAGAGAAGAGAAAATCAAATTTGGAAAGGAGGAGAAAAAATTGCAAAGCATCCAATAATACTTCTTTCTCAATGTCCATTCTCTGTTGGCTTCTCCAAGTACGATGGGAATTTTCTCTCCCATATGTATTTTATTTGATTGCTTGCTTTCTCCAAGGTATTTCATTTTGCTCTTCACCAGATTGATTATTTAGGGATTTTTTCTCTAGTTTATCTCTTGCTATCCAGATTTAAATTACGATTTTATCACCTAGTTTTTGTCTTGAGATCCTGATTTAAGTTTTGTTTCCCCTGTATCCCAGCCTTTCCAAGTTTACGAAAAAAGGACGGATGGATTTCTGTTGTCGTTACCTCATGTTTGATATAAGCAACGTGACTGGTTTAATTGGTTGCGGCACTGTTGAGGCACAAACCTGGACGCACCCAAGGCCGCGAGACTTACTAGTCAATTTCTAACTCGAATTTTCAATTGACTTGTAAGTTGACTAACGAGCTGGGCTCGTGAAATAAAATGAACTCTACTTTTATGTTCTGAGCTCGGCTCGAAATCGTTGGGCCCGGCTCACGTCCACCCCTAGAAGCAAGTCGTCTGGGGTTACCTCCAAAATTGGTTATGTAATAGCTCATTGGACTAATACTAGTTCCGGGGGTGAAAGTGCTGGGCTCAGGCAATGGGCTAATAACAATGAGCAATGGGCTAATAACAATGAGCAATGGGCTAATATCAATGAACAATGGGCTAATAACAATGAGCAATGGGCTACTAACAATGAGCAATAGACTACTAACAATGAGCAATGGGCTACTAACAATGAGCAATGGGCTACCAACAATGAGCAATGGGCTACCAACAATGAGCAATGGGCTACTAACAATGAGCAATGGGCTACTAACAATGAGCAATGGGCTACTAACAATGAGCAATGGGCTAATAACAATGAGCAATGGGCTAATAACAAATGAGCAATGAGCTAATAACAATGAGCAATGGACACGGATCCGCTGGCAAAAGCTACTTTTACCACGTTTAATGGCGGCAGAACCGCGAGGTGCTTTCGTCGCGGCGCCTGGGATCGAATCTGGCGGGTCGAAAAAAAAAAAATCAAAATCCGATTCTACTGCGTCGAGGTTTGTCGTCCGTCGGCGCTTTCATCTTCCTGCCCATATGTTCCCTCTTCTTCTCTCATCTTCTCTCATCTCCGATTTTTTTTCTTTTCTTCCCTCATCTTCTCTCATCTTTCGATTTTTTCTTCTCATCTTCCCTCTTCTTCTTCTTCTCTCTCTCTCTCATCTCTTTGCTTTTTTTTTCTTTTCTTCCCTCATCTTCTCTAAAAAATAGAAATCGGCCAAAATCCCTATTCTACTAAATATCCGGGTTAAGCTATATTCTATCTCCCGTATATATATATTCATCTTCCTATATATATGTTCCCTCTTCTTCTCTCATCTTCTCTCATCTCGATTTTTCTCTCTTTTCTTCCCTCATCTTCTCTCATCTTTATATATATATATCTTCTCCATATATATATATAAACCCTAAACCCTAATATCTATATCTATATATTCTCTCTATATATCTATATATATATCCTCTATATATATATATATATATATATATCCCTAATATATATATATATATATATATATATATCCCTGCCTATCATGTCCCCTCTCCTTTTGCCCTCTCTCTCTAGGTGCCTTGTCCCCCAACCCCGCTTGCCCTCTCTCTCATGCCTCGTTGTCCCGTAAATTTCCCTGTCGGCTTCTCCCTCTATTTTGACTAAAACCTTCTCTTTTAAATCTTTATTTCTTATCAGAAGAGAGTACCTCTAGGCCCCTCTCTCTGGGCCACTCTGTCTCCAAGTCCCCAATCCCCCCTCTGCTAAATCTCTTTTGGCAACTCACGTATGTTTTGAATGTGAAGAAGCTCAAGTACTTTTGCAATTTTGGCTATGGTTACTGTGAGCTAATGTTGCAATAATTGATTGATGTATTTGAATATTTTTAGCTATTTAGTTTTACCTAATTATGTAGCTGTGAAGAACTTGTCCTTTGAACTACATTTTCTTGGATAAAAAATCACTTTTTGACTGACTATAAGTGATATACTTTTTCTTCTTCCCTTTAGTATTTTTATTTTCTATCCCTCGATATTCTTATTTGATTCTAATTTATCATTGAATTTGCATTTAGAACTAATTTTCAGTCAAGTTTGAATAAATGAGAAGTGAAGGATGTAGAGCGTAATGGAGTTTTACATAAAGTGATGGAAGAGGAAGTTTTATTGAGCAGACAAGAAATGTATTAGAGTGTTGTCTAAAAGTAGTGTGTGATGGTTGCTTGAATATTCTACTGTTGAAAATGGCGACTGAATATTAATATTTTCAACATGCTTGCTAATTTTACAATCAAATTTCCTAAGGCAATTTGTCTGTTCTTTGTCGGTTGAACCATTTATATTTCTGGCATCATCGACTCAATTTACAATTTTGAGTTGGAATTACATATGAAGTTAATTATTCAAGTAATGAATAATTTTTCATCGGCTTAGTTTTATTGAAGCATGAGCATTTCGATGTTTTATATCTATCTAAGAATTTTATACTTCTCATATCTTGTCTACGTCGTCCTTCTTTTTTCATTGGTATTTTTTGTTGTATAAAGTTAAAATAAAGACAGTGATATAGTGTTTGGATGTATGGTACAAAGTTATGACAGACATTGGTACAGTGTTAAAACAAACTTGGGTACAATGTTAACATTGCAAATTATAGTATAGTGTTAGACATATTGTGATATAGTGTTATACATATTGTGGTATAGTCTTAGACATATTGACTCGCTACCTGAAATTGACTCCTATCATTCTAAGTTTAAGCATTACGCTTACTAGCTTCTAGTGGATTGGGTCTTTAATTTTCAAGTTGTGTTGTTCTTATTTCATTATTGCAGTTCTATTTTATATGTGGCAGTTGTAAAATTATATTAACTGTAGAGATGTCCTTCTTGTGTCTATTTGCTTGTTTTTGCATTATTTTGAGTTTCATTGTATTTTGGAGTAAAAAATATGGTACAGTGTTGCGAATTATGGTATAGAGTTATTAAAGACAGTGGTATAATGTTATTAATATATGTGGTACAATATAAGGAAGAATGGTACATAATTATGATGAAGTTTGGTATCCAATTTTTGTTTTTGACTTTCACTGTTGTAATTAGTACTTGTGGTATTATGTTTCCTGTGTTGGTTGAATATAACTTGTGGTATTATTGTATAGGATAGTAAGCTCTTTACCCTATTGTTTCGTTGTATTTAGCTTTATTAATGTCATTGCATCGAATTTGAAAGTTTTCCGGCTATATATGAATACCTGCAAGCCTGCAACACCCAATTTTGCTTATTTCGTTGTTAATTTTTTTTTTATTCTCGGAGTATATGTGGCAGTTGTATAATTATATTAATTACATAAATGTCCTTTTTGAGCCTGATTGCTTGTTTTTGCATTATTTTGAGTTCGATTGTCTTGGAGTTAAAAATATGGTACAATGTTGTGAAATATGGTATAGAGTTATTGAAGATAGTGGTATAACGTTATTACTACATGTGGTACAATATTAGGAAGGATGGTACATATTTATGATGAAGTGTGGTATCCGATTTTAGTTTTTGACTTCAACTGTTATAATTAATACTGGTGGTATATGATTTCAATGTGGCTTGGAGATCTCTGGCTTTTAGTAGTTCCTTCATTACTTCATCACTCTAGGCTTTCATGTTTTCTAGGTTAATCAATTCTCGAGCTAGTAGGTCTTCGAGTCTATTTGACCGCTAGGATTGAGGTGTAGTGTTGAAAGTGATGAAATCGTGAATTTATAATTTTAGAAGTAGTGGTTCAACTATTGGAGATTGAATGTAATCACAAACATGCTCATAACTCATTGATTTTTTTACTATAGGCTCCGACGATAAATCTATTGTTGCGAGTTATGGCTACATCAGCAGAGAAGGTATGAGTTTGATTGAGCATTTTAACGTTGTTTGGTGGTAGACGATCTTGATCTAATGTGTCTTCCCTCAACTTTCTGCAGGCTGAAACTGTTGTTCAGTCAAGGTGCGTGCCACACAAGATCAAGGAAATGTTCGATAGTGTGAACGTCACACCACACTACATGGAGGCAATTGACCGTACCCCATTTGGTCACCTCCGGCACGTCAAGGACATTACCATGGAGACGCCTCTGCTGCACTTCATTGCAGGAATTGGGACTGTACGAAATGTGGGGTCAAACTGAATGGCCGCATTCTCTCATTCAGGTCTGTAGATGTAGCTTTAGTGCTAGGGGTAAATAACCACGGTACTCCCGTGGATATATACCATAACCCGGGCCCGACACAAGAGTATGAGAGGTTGTTTGGGAGGTGTCGGGTGAAGGTCCCTTTTTTAGCAGAGGCCTTAAAGAGGCTGGTAGGGAGTGGGGGGGAAGTGAAAGATGTAGTTAGAGTGTTCATTTTGATAATGTTCACTGAGGTTTTATTTCCCCACGCAAACGGAGGATTAAAGAAGCATTTCCTATGCCTGGGCTCGAGCTGTCCACCGATTCATGGTGGACGGCCTGAACAGCTCCGTGGAGAGGCTGGAAACATTGTCCTTCGTTGCGAACCACTACCTTGCTGGATGCACGTTAGCTCTGGTGGTAAGTCAATATTAATTATCATGTCTATTTACTATTTATGTTCTTTGTCGTTTACAATGTGGGTTGATTTTGAATAATTGGTTTGCCTAGGTATGGTTCAAAGAGTGCGTATCCACCTACACTCCCATCTAGCGGAGTGTGTACCCACGCTTGTGTAGGTGGGTAGGGAAGAGCTTTGATAGGAAGTGCATTGTGCTAGCTAAGGTGGCTGGCAGTCAGGTAAATGGTTTAGGTGATATTAATGCTAAGTGAAATTTTAATGTAAGTTAAAAATCCTTGTAATAATTATGCTTTGTCGACCCGTAAGAGTAATATTTGCTATATGGCAGGTGCATGCCATGGAGCTGGAAACACCGGCAGAATTGCAGCTGGTACAGGGCTGCAGAAACCCTACCTCCATGCCCGATGATTTTGTCCAGGTTGGTCTGTCGTCTAAGAATATCCATGATTATTAATTTAGTTTATATTTTCATTTTGCATTAGAGTAAATTGAATGTTTTGTAACCTGTTTTACGTAGGACACTTTTGAGGAGAGGTTTACACAGATGGAGGCTAAGCATGCGCATGCCATGGAGGAGCTCGAGCAATGGCTGCAGGTATGTATATTTGAACTTAATAAATTATTTACCTAAAATAGTTCTGGTAGCCCCGACAACAACTAAGCTTAAATTGAATGTGTTGTAACTTGTTTTACATAGGTAAAATTTGAGGAATAGCTATTGCGCGTGGGGTACAAGCACGCGCTCCAGGAAGTCGAGCAACGGTTACGGGTATGGTCATTTAAAATTAATAAATTGTCTACAGTTCTATCAATAGTTCTGGTGTGCATAGTTACTTTAACAACTAAAAGACTTTTGTAGGCGGAGGTTGAGCAGATGAGAATTCAATGCTCCGCCATGGTGGATCAACTCAATGTTGCCACTTCTGGTAGAAGTGAAGGAAAATTTGATGGAGTCACCTAGAGTGGCGACATTGAGGTCGGGCAAGAGGAGGGTCATGAGAGAGGAGATCCCATGACTGTTGCTTAGACAGAGAAAAAGTGTCCTAGGAAGCGAAAAGTTTGTTTTAAGTACCTGTCACCGCCGCATGTCGGCACAAAACGCATAAAGGTAAATAGTTAATTTCCCATATAGAGTTCAACCACATGACATGTTGACTAACACTATGATCTCAACTATGTGACATAGGCCGGTAGGTGGGTTAGTCAACTACCCGTGGAGGAAGCAAAGCAGGTGGCAGCGTGTTTGAAAGACGAAGCAGCTTACCTGTAAGTGTTTGTCCACAAGGTCCATATATATTTCCCAACTGCATGTTCAACGTATTATGACTGTTCATTCTATGGTGTTGTAGGGCAATGGTTGGATCGGAACCTTGCGTTCCATACAACTTGCTGTGCGACGTATTAAATGACGAATTCATCAGTGGGCCGGTAAGCAGTAACATTGTTGTTGTGCATGTACACTGTCAATTGTTAAGGAATGTGAACGAAGCTTATTTGTGTAACAAGTAATAGAGGCATACATCGATATGCTAGCGGCAAGACAAGAAAGAAGTCTTGCTGGCTGTAGGAAATGTTGCTTTCTCAGCTCTTGGGTGCATTCATTTTTTACAGAGGTTTATTTATGGAATTCTCAATGTTTAATGATAACTCAGTAGTGTTCATAATTTGATAAGTCTTTTCTGTGTTGTTGCAAAGAGCCCAGGAAGCGAACAAACGGTTTGCCAGGAATTTGGAGGGGTTCTTGGGCAAGATAACTACCACTGTAGACCTCATTTTCTTGCCATTGAACAATGAGATGCATTGGCATCTCCTGGTGGTTAAAGTGGCAGAGAAGAAGATCGAGTGGTACAATTCAATGCCCACGGCAAGGTCAGCGAAACCTTATGCAATGGACGTGGTAAGTGTAGCTGTCAGTGTTGGTTATTTTGTTTTTATCAACCCAAGTTTCAGATAGATGATGTTGTGTCTTCATAATGCAGGCATCAGCTCTGAAGGAGGAGATGGTATCGAGGGGCATCCTCGATGCCACTGAATATGAGCTTGTTATAGTTGAAGACCAGCCACAGCAGAAGACTGGCTACGACTGTGGTATTTTCATGGTCAAGTACATGGATTTGTTATCTAGGGATGGGTGCGACTAAAATTTCACCCAGGATGACATTCCACGCTTTGGAGGAGAGATAGCCGCTGACATCATTCGAGGGCATTTGGTAACTATTTTGATCGTGATTTGAGAACTTTCCTTGAAGGCAACCAATTGTGATTTTTATGGCTTTTGGTTTCGGGATTGATCTTCCCTTCTTATGTTCCAGACGTAGAAAGTGAATGTGACTATGGTGGTGCTTATGGTGTACGTGCTTATGGTGAGGTTTTCGTTAGAATTTGTAATTGTGGTGTTTCTATTCGAATTTATCTGTGTTTTAAGTTAGTGCTTCATATATATCTAAAAGTGTTGTCATTAGCTTACATAGTGGTTCTTATATTCTGTTTTCATTAGGCATGATGATGAAGAATATGAGATGGATGTCAATGATCACGTGGAAACAACTTTGAAGAGGGACCTTCCCGAAGGAGGCAAGGCAAGGGCAGTAGTAACAATAAACATTCTTCTCATAAACCTATTTCCTAGCAGTTTTAGAGGCCATTCCCATGGCCATATCCGACATGTCACTTTAATTATGGAATGGAATGCCTCTTTAGATTTTACAGGTATTGAACAAAAAATGCTAAATCCTTGAAGCATATATGGTTGTGAAAATAGTTCCACCCTAGCTATGCTGTGTTATATGTACTGTCTACAACTAGACTGCCCATGAGGGATTTTTTATGCTGTTATTGCTCTGTGGTATATAGTTATGGATTGAAGAAACAATTTAGAGAAGACCTACATGAGGATTTTGAGCACCTTACCCTTGAGTTCTATAAAAAGGGAAATCTCTATGGCCTTGAAGAGTACTGGTGAGAAGGGTTATATTACATAGTGTTATCGTTTAAATTTGAAAATTGAAACAAGGGAAAACATTCACATTATTTCTTGTACATTTAGCTGAAAACAGGATTCTCATGTTCCTCATTTAAGGCAGCCACCTCTGCTTCACGGCTACATAGACCCTTTCCTTATATTTCACTTTGTCAGTAAAAAAGTTTATTCAGATCTTGCAATGTTTTCTGCTTAATGATTTGTTTCAATCTTACATTTTTGCATTTTACAACATTTTGATACGATTCACATGTGTATTTCAGCTAAGTGGTAAAGCAATACATATGGCTGCTGGATTTGTCGGTCAAGTTGGGGCCAGAGAAGCAGCTGGTGTTGTTGTTGACATGATAAGGCAGAAGAAGACGGCTGGCCGGGCACTACCGCTTGTTGATCCTCCTGGTACTACTTATTTTAATCAGTTTTTCATTAGTGGGATTTGCTGGCCACCTTTGTACATAATTGTGGAAACACCTATGTAAAGATGTAGACATGCAGGTGTTAAATAATTTTAAATTCTATTTTGGCATGACTTAGATTATTCAGCTTATGGTACTAAGTCGGTCAAAAAATGACTTGTTCAGAATTACAGCATATTTTTTCCTTCGTGGACCTGTGTTCTGTATCTTATGCATGGTATTATTCTTCATTAGGTGACCGAGCTTTCTGCTGAAGAAACTGAGAGTACAACTGGTGGTCATGGGAAAAGCATTAGCCAAGTTATTATTGGAACGCATCTATTTTTGGCCAGGAGATATATGCTTAGTTTAGGCTGCTGATGGAGAAGGGTTTTTTATCGCATTTTGTAGCCAGTTTGAGGGGAGGGTCATGAATGTAAAAATTCAGTCTTCTTGGGTTTACTTGTTTATGTACTTCTTGATATTGATAACATGGTTATCTATAAATGATCTTTACTGTTTGCAATCATTGCATCTATTTACAGGTACTAAACGAAGTATAATGTTACTGGATCACCAAAACTTGCAGTGGTATATAGTTGTCCATAGGTTGGTACAGAGTTGGTACCAAACGTAGTATACTGTTAGCAGATGACCAATACTCTGGTATATAGTTGTCCACAGTTTGGTACAGAGTTGATACTAAACGTAGTATAGTGTTACCGGATACTAAACGTAGTACAGTGTTACAGGATAACCAAAAAAATATTCTTTAATGGTATATAGTTGTCCAAAGGTTGGTACAGAGTTGGTACTAAACGTAGTATATAGTTGTCAGATTACCAAAAAAAAAAACTCTCTTACGGTATATAGTTGTCCAAAGGTTGGTATAGAGTTGGTACTAAACGTAGTATAGCGTTACCAGAAAACAAGTAAATCTGCATAAATGGTATATAGTTGTGCAAAGGTTGGTACTAAGTTGGTACTAAACGTAGTATATAGTTGTCAGATTACCAAAAAAAAAAACCACTCCTACGGTATATAGTGTCCACAGTTTGGTACAGAGTTGGTACTAAACGTAGTATAGCGTTACCGAAAAACAAATAAATCAGCAGAACTGGTATATAGTTGTCCAAAGGTTGGTACAGAGTTGGTACTAAACGTAGTATATAGTTGTCAGATTACTAAAAAAAAAAACACTCTTATAGTATATAGTTGTCCACAGTTTGGTACAGAGTTGGTACTAAACGTAGTATAGCGTTACCGAAAAATAAATAAATCAGCATACATGGTATATAGATGTCCAAAGGTTGGTACAGAATTGGTACTAAACGTAGTATAGTGTTACAGGATGATAAGTCTCTGAAAGATGGCGCGACCGCGCCAAGAAGATGGCGCTACCTTTGGCGCAAGCGCGCTGCACTGTTGCCTTACAAAGAATTCGGAGTTGCCACTTTGGGACGTCTGCACTAATGATATATAGTTGTACGAAGGTTGGTACAGAGTTGGTACTAAACGTAATATATAGTTGTCAGATAACCAAAAAAAATACTCTTACGGTATTTAGTTGTCCAAAGCTTGGTACAGAGTTGGTTCTAAACGTAATATACTGTTGCCGGAAGACAAATAAATCTGCAGAAATGTTATATAGTTGTCCTAAGGTTGGCCAGCGGATCCGGGTCCAAAATCTCATATGCCTTTCCTCTTCTTCTCTTCGCCTTTTCATGATTTCACCACCTATACAGGCACAACGGGCTGACTGCTCTTGACTCGATCCCTGCACCCCCAGACCCGGGTCAATGCTGGTTCGGTCTTGCACCCCCGGACCCGGGTCAATGCTGGTTCGGTCTTGCACCCCCGGACCCGGGTCAATGCTGGTTCGGTCTTGCACCCCCTTCCCCTCTTAACATTAACATTAACATTAACATCATCTTTAGACCTTAAAAACTTATATTGGAGTTTTATGAATACAATAACTTATTTTGTAACATTAAAACATCAGCTTTAGACCTTCAAACCTATATTGGAGTTTTATGAATACAACAATGTATTCTGTAACATTACCCTCTATAATAATGTCAGATTTAACATTAATTCAATAGATAAGATGATTAAAGGGAGTAACTTGAAAACTAAGATGTCATTAATAACTGGTAATAATTTATCTAATTTGAGAATGTGATTACATCTTAAATTAGGGGTGTTAAGCTTATCCGATTATCCGTTTTATCGTCCACTCTTTATTAAATGAAATAAATGCAAAATGATTTTTTTTCATACTATTTAGTAATTAGATGTCAAAATTACAAAATGCTTCCACCCACTATAACAAAACTCTTTTTAGCTTATACCAAAGGAATAACTCAAAGCTTCAAGCATAGGATGTCAAAGTTACAACTGAAATAGCTACTTCATGAATATGGACTTCTCACAAGTCATAATATGAAACTTTTAGGTGTTGTCACCCAAAGCTATTGGAGTGAAGAGGTAGCCAACCAGTTCATATAGTGAATAACAGTTTACACTTAGCCAAAAGGCAATGAGTTTTCTTGCTCACATAATAATTTTATTTTGGGTCTGAGCACCACTATCCTTCTATTTTATTGTGAAAAACTAGTGAAAATATCCAAGAACCTGGCCACCCATGTTCTGCCTGATGGCTTCCTCATGATCCAGTACACTATTGGGAGTTGTGATCACCACATAACCCCACTGCAATGCCAAATATCAGAAAATTTTGGTGAGATGCTAGAGTATGTGAACCTTTGAAAAAGATTTCACAAAAATACTTAACCCTAGAAACTCTAAATATAACTTTTTAGATAACAAGAAGGACGAACCATGTATTTCTTACTATTCCAAGTAGACATAACAAATAGCATGAATGCATGACTTGTGTGGTTGCATGTGCTTGTAATAGTTAACAATATAATGCACAGGCAAAGTTCATTTGCAGATAACCATTAAAGTGGCAAAGTTTTTGAGCAATCATAAACTAGATCTTTCAATATAATTAGCATGTGTTGAGTTGAGATTTTCGGTGGAGAGAAAATGAAAAGCAAATGAATGTGAAGCCAAGAAAGCTTATTACCCAAGACATCGAAAATAACACACACAAAACACAACTAATTTCTTAAGGACATAAAATAAGACAGGAAAGGCAAAAATGAATTCCAAACAACAGAAAATAAGATGAAACAGTAAAAATATTAGAATCACTTATTTGTAGAATTGCAAGTGAATAAGCACAAATATTTTCAGGCAAAAACACACCTGTCGAGTTGGAAGTGCACGTTGGACATATTCCTCAATTCTATTTGCCTTGATGTCTTGCCTGTATATGAGAGCCTTACAATCTTTTATCCTTCCTGCCAGTTCCACAGTGATCTTTCCCACTCTGTGAGGATCAAATACTTGATAATCTTTAATATATCCTGAGCAGAAATGAAACACCATTTTGAGAAATGAGGCCTCTTTTGAGAAAAAAGACACAGGTTACTCAGCCAGAGAAAACTTGCAAATAATATGGTGAAGATTCAAAATCAAAATGCTCTGCCAACACTCAAGAGAGAAGCAGATCATATTTGAGTTAAGCATTCTTGTTAAAGGTTAAAATAGTTACTTTCTTAAAAAGTCATAATGGAAGAATCACCGCCATTGTCTCAAAACTAAGAGATTAGAAGAAAAGTGAAATGCAACACTTGCCAAGGAAGACCATATCAGTTTTTTCGTAAGTAGGTTTCCTGACAACAGAAAGTTTCATACATATTACCAGTCCTAGGAATGAAAACATATAATGGAAATGCATGAAATTAGTAAGACAAGAATCTCAAGAAACAAGAAAAAACATGAACATTTTGATCTTGGGTGAATAAAGAATATAATGGAATGGGGCTAGATGCAGTTTTTTATGTTTTTTTTTTTGGTTGAGTGGGGGAGGGAAACCATCAGAAAGAAACATTATATACATTATATTAAGATAAAAGAAAGAAAAATAAGTCAGGCGACTCCCTCTCCCTACTAACAGATAAATGAGGGCACACCCCTAAAAGAAAATTACAATGCATAATGGCTTATAACAAGGCCAACTAACAAAGTTGATACAGGTGACAAAATCCCTAAGATAAAATAGTATATATTATGAAGGATATGCTCTAGTAACTAAAGTTCTACACTTTGATGTGGACAGTTTAAGATGCACCTTGTAATTGACTATTTATAACCTATTAAACATAAGTCAATTCCTCATAAAGGTTAGTCGCTTCTCACCAGATCTCTTCCAACCCAACCCAATATTGGCTATTTTCCTTTGGACATGAGAATTTTGCTTTGGACACCTAGTCTAAGATGTGGAGCACATATAATTGCTGACTAGAGGACATTTTTACAAACTACCAACACTCTCAGTCCTACACAAAGAACCAGGGGCTCAGGACATGCACGGGCATAGGCAATTGGCACATATAGAACAGAAACAAGGAGAATATAAAACACCGAGACTGCATAGGTTGGCAACACAGTTATCACTTAATATAACTAGCTTGGTACAAGTATGATCAGTTGGATGGTATGCTAAAAACGCCACTAAATTGACTTCACATACCCAGTAACGTGAGATCAAAAGGTAAACCCCCTCAAATAGCAAAGAAAAGCGAGGGGGTAAGACATCCTACATCAAACTAGAGAACTTAAGGAAATTGATTTTAGTTGGAAAAAACAAATAATCAGAATATATGCACTGTGCTTTCTTTAATCAATCCACTATGTCACAAAATAATAAGTAAACAAGCACTCCCCCCATGAAATATTTAACAGAAGCATAAACAAAATATTTTTTGAAGCACCAAAACCGTTAACATGGTAAATAAATACACTTTAAGGAAGAAAATTAACCAATCCACACTATGGACAAAAGGAAAATATGACGGGAACACCATATAAATGAAAGAGAGAAAATCGCGAGTTACTAATAAGTAGTACCTCGATGTTTCATGATGCCAAGAAGGCAGACATAACATTAGAGATAGGTTGTAGATTGGCAGTAGCTTTCCCTCTCCGCTCCGCGTTTACAATCGTCCTCAGGGCATCATTAAGAATCCTCCTCCCCATTTCCTGTCACTTAATAATATGTTCCTCCAATACAAAAAATTCCCCGATAAGATAAACAGAATGAAAACCAACACCAGTTCACGTTTGAGAGAACCATGAGAGAAAAGAAAGAAAGAAAAGAAAAAAAAAAGAAAAGAAAAAAGAAATCAGCTTGATTTCTCTCATGAGAAATGCAAGAGAAAATAGGGGACTCATACCCAGCCCGTGAACACTAATAGAAGTGAGTAGCGGCTGTTGCAGGTGGGAGAATGTGATTTAAGGGGCGACGAGTTACCTCCGTTTGAGTGAAGAAAAAACGACCGGGAACTTCTCGGCATGAAGGCAAGCGGCGAGACTTTGGTCTATACACAGAGTGAGCAAACGGAGAAAGGGAGCAAGCGAGGTTGGAGGGATGAGGCATGAGAGAGAAAGAGAGAGAGAGAGGGCAAGGAGGTAGATAGGGTTTGAATGAGAGAGTACCTTTCGGAAAAAATCTCAAGCAGCAGTAGAAGCTGTCTTTTCGGCTGCTGGAGAGAAGAAGACTCCTCTTCGATTTAGGGCTGCTGGAGAAGAAACTCTGAAAGATGAGAGAAGATGAGGGAAGAAAAGAGAAGAAAATCGAGATGAGAGAAGATGAGAGAAGAAGAGGGAACATATGGGCGTGAAGATGAAAGCGCCGACGGACATAACCAACTTAACCCGACGCTGCAGAACCGGGATTTTGGCCGGTTTTTTTTTTTTTTTGGTCTGGCCGAAATTTACCAGCCAGACCCGGATCTGCTACGGGGTCGAAGCCGCGATGAGCACCTTGTGTTCAAGGCCAGCCATTGGCGCGCTTAACGCTGGCCAAAAGTAGTTTTGGCCAGCGGATCCGGGTCCATGAGCAATGGGCTAATAACAATGAGCAATGATGAGCAATGGGCTAATAACAATGAGCAATAATGAGCAATGGGCTAATGACAATGAGCAATGATGAGCAATGGGCTAATGACAATGAGCAATGATGAGCAATGGGCTAATAACAATGAGCAATAATGAGCAATGGGCTAATAACAATGAGCAATGGGCTAATAACAATGAGCAATGGGCTAATAACAATGATGCAATGGGCTAATAACAATGAGCAATGGGCTAATAACAATGAGCAATGGGCTAATAACAATGAGCAATGGGCTAATAACAATGAGCAATGGGCTAATAACAATGAGCAATGGGCTAATAACAATGAGCAATGGGCTAATAACAATGAGCAATGGGCTAATAACAATGAGCAATGGGCTAATAACAATGACCAATGGGCTAATAACAATGACCAATAGGCTAATAACAATGACCAATGGGCTAATAACAATAACCAATGGGCTAATAACAATGACCAATGGGCTAATAACAATGACCAATGGGCTAATAATAATGACCAATGGGCTAATAACAATGACCAATGGGCTAATAACAATGACCAATGGGCTAATAACAATGACCAATGGGCTAATAACAATGACCAATGGGCTACTAATAATGACTAATTGGCTACTAACAATGACCAATGAGCTAATAACAATGACCAATGGGCTAATAACAATGACCAATGGGCTACTAACAATGTCGAATGAGCTAATAACAATAACCAATGGGCATGGCTGCCATTAATTAAGAGTGCAGTACAGTTGTAAGCTGGCAGACGGATATAATCACATAAAGCGCCCATTGAAACATTCTGAGCTGGGTCTTCGCTCGTCACCCCGACCTGAACCGGACGCTGCTCGTCTCCGCGTCGCTATTCGCCGGAAAGATGCCGAAGAAGATGGGCGTCAACAGCAAGGCGGAGACGGCTAGGGCTCGGAAGACCGCCACCGAGTCCGAGCGCAAAGAACGCGAGGCCCGTGACAAGGAGGAACAGTATTGGCGCGAGGCCGAGGGACCTAAGTCCCGCGCCGCCAAGAAAAAGGAGGAAGAAGCCGAGAAGCGTGCCGAGGCCGCGGCACGCAAGGCCGAGGCCAGGCGAATAGCCGAGATGGAAGAGAAGGAGCTGGAAAAGGCTGGTAAGAAACCCGACAAGAAAGCCAATCGGGTAGCCATACCCGTCCCCAAGGTCACAGAGGTCGAACTACTCCGTCGCCGTGAGGAGGAGCAGCAGCAGATGCTGCAGCGGGCCGAGGCTACCAAGAAGCGTCAGACCAGAACTGCCGACGAGGAGGATTATGAAAGAATGGTGCTTGTGAGTAATACCAATAGAGATGATTCGGTTATTGAAGCACATTCGGTGGAGGACGCGCTTGCAAAAATGAGCGTGGGCGAACCCCTTCCGGTTGATCGACACCCGGAGAGGAGGCTCAAGGCTTCGTTTAAGGTAACGAGTTCATTTCCATTTACTTCGATGGAACCGCCTCAATTGCTATTTGATAAGACGGACATCGAGGAATTTGTTGTGATATATTATGGGTGACTCTGCGTCGGGAAATTTAGACAAGTAGGAGAACGGCTTTGATTGTTTTCTTTTTTACTTCTTTCCCCCCTCTTGCGTTTTCTGTTCAAGAAAATAATTTTTCAATGCCTGATTCACGTGCTTTTTCTTTTATTTAAAAAAACTAACACCCTTGAAATATTCCAAAAGGCTTAAGAAGAGGTTCCCAGAGTAGATGACCAATGAGTTTGATTTTATTCTTCTGCAATCATCCAAGCTTTATGGAGGTTGAAGTTATCAACTAATCTTTTAGCCAACTGATGCTAGTCACTCATCATCAGTGAAGGGCTAATGCCCAAGTAAGTTTTTTTATATGCAAACAATAGTTTTTCTAAGAAAGAGTCATAAGAAACTCTGAACCACCAAATGTGATTCTGTTTTTGAGGTGGATATTCTTGAACTTGTGGACACGAAGTTGGTGATTATCTAGACTGGACATATGTTATTGACAATGTGTCAATGTCAAGACATTTAGCCCGGAAATCAAATTACCCATGATTGGAAGTAGATTATGGGGACAAGTTGCCAAGCCTTTACTACAAAAAGAAACTTTCAAGAAGTTTTCTTTTAAAAACACATGAAGAAGCTTACGGATGAGGAATTTTTGCCTCAGTTATACACAAGTTATTGTTGAGAGGTTTAGTATGTTCATTCGAGGTATCTATTTTGCCAACGAATATATTTTTTACTAGACTTAGACTTTTAGGATGGTAAGAGAACTTGGGTGTTGAGATATATTTGTATCACAAAGCCACAATAACAAAGAATTGCATTTCCAAACTATTTGTAAATATTTTTTATGCTATCCGAAAAGCCGACTTTCTGGAAAGTTGGTGCAGCCAGTAGTCTTCTACATCTTCTACCACCCAAAATAGTACCCAGACATGTAATAGATCCATTACCTCATTCTGCTAGACAAGGTATCCAAATTTCTATAGCAAAATCCATCAACTTAAGCCAAACATTTCCTGGTGCGAATGTGGGAAATTTAGTCATTATAAATCTCAGTGCCCTCAAAGGGGAGAGCAATATCTAGAACATGAAAGTGAGATTAGGAAGGGTGGACTTATTTATTGTGATGACAAGAAGAGAGAATAAAATTATGATGAAAATCAAGTGGAAGTTAAAAATAACTGATATTTGTTGGGTTTGGTGAATGAAAAGATCTCTTACAGTGTAAACAATTTTATTTATTAAATTATTTATTTATTTATTTTTGAGAATGGTTGAGTTCTCTATATGGTGTGAGTTATAACCTCATTGAGATTAAATGGCCTTTAGGGATTTGTAGAACAAAAAATTTATGATTGACTCAGGTAATTCTGAGAATGTGATTTTACAAGATGCAGCCTCTAAACTAATGTTGAAGATTGAAGACTGCATCACATCCTCACACATTAGTTTGACTCAATAATGCTAATGAAATTGTTCCTGTATTGAAGATGTTTAGTTACTTTTACAAATGGAGATGGTTACAGTGATACTATATGGTAATGAAATTATCTAGGGGTTTCAATGGATCAAATATTATCTAGGTTCTCTTAAGATCTGTACCCAAAAAATCAGATAACTCCAAAGTTCAATTCTATCATACAGGATTTGGATATTCATAAGTTATCCCATGTAATTTCAAAAAGGAACTGGAACCAAAATGTCTAAATTAGGTAAATATCCAGATGCAAAAATGTATCTTTCACCACTCAAGATTTCCGTCATACTAGATTTTGAACTTTTAAACTTTCCTTTTACATTTAATTATACCATTTCAACATTATTAGCTTTACTAGTTGTTCTTTTATTTATTTTTATTTTGAATTTGGATACCACCACTATTCTCTTCTATCAAATCTTTCAGTTGTTTTAGAGACTTAAAAGTTATTTTTCATTTTTTTAAAATCATCTTTGATTTCTGATCTGGTTATTATCCAAGTTTGAATGTTTATGGAGTCGGTTTTCTGAATCCGGACTTCAAACACATCCTGGATTTTAGGTATTTGGGTATTTTGATATCTGCAAGATGAATCAGATTGGGAAATTCATTCCAAAACTGATCCATCTAGAGCACCCAAAATATCCCAATGAATGCATGTCATCTCTTACTTGGAAGAGCTCAAAAATTTGATAAAGTGCTAAACATAATAGGGGAAAACACATAATTACTTTGTTGAGGGAAAATACCTTACTCTTAAATCACTAGAAGACAGTGGCCTTATACCAAGTCCAAGTCCCAAGTCCAAGTCCATAACATGTTTTTCACTGGTCGAATTTGAGCAGAAGTCAATAACTAGCCCAATTTTGAACTCCTTTCTGTAGAGCATCATTCCAAACAATGTATCCAGAACACATTTAAGAAATTTGAGATGAATTTTGAATTTTTCTGTTATGACTACCCTTTGGTTTGTAGCTATTATGTGATATACAACATGCTAGTGATTTATTGAAACAGTCAACTTTGCCAAGCAAGCTATATTGTTGCGAGGTGTTAAGAAGACATTAAAGAGTTGGTGCCTTCTATTGGTGCCCCTATTGGGGCCTAATAAGGATGGGACTTGGAGAATTGCATTATTATGGAGCCATTAACAAAATCTCAATCTGGGACTTGGAGAATTGCATTATAATGGAGCCATTAACAAAATCCCAATCAAGTAAAATCTCATACCAAGACTTGATGACTTGCTAGATATATTCAATGGGGCAGCATTATTTCTGACTTCGACCTTAGAAGTGGCTAACGCAGATGGGAAATTGAGAATTCAACCTGAATATGAATGGAAAAATGCTTTAAAAATAAGCAAGGGACGTCATGAATATTTTGTGATGTCTTTGGAATCACTAATGCCTTAGTGCCTTTCATGCGAGTATGAATGAAGTCTTGAGCTCATTTATAAGAAGGTTTGTAGTTGTTTTTTTGATGATATTTTGATTTATAGTCACGACTGTCCATACACGTACAACATTCAAAGAGATTTGAGACACTTTAAGGAAGGCATAACTGCATGTCATCCTTAAAGTGCAGGCTAACCACATCAAGCTTCATATTTGTGGGTCATGAAATATCTTTTCTATCAAGCCAAATCTAGAAAAAATGGAAGCAATCCTTTGACAACTAATGCCTTTTGTGCAAGAAGTGAGGTCCTTATATGGTCTACCAATGGTCTTAAAAAATTGTTAAGAATTTTCAGCACTCTCATGACTCCTGCTTTTTCAAAAGCAAGGTTCTTTTGATTGGACTTCATGAGCTCAATAAATCTTTGATACTATTTTTTTGAGGAAAAAATCTTTGATACTATTAATATACAGTTATTGTCGCAGCTTCGTAAGCTCTTCCAGATTTTTGTTTTAAGGGATAGTTATGTACCAAAGTAAGGAATAGGGGTTGTTCTCTGTTAAAAGTGAAGACCTTTAGGTTAATTCAGTATGAAGCTGAATGCAGTTACACATAACTATTCGACCAGTGATCTTGAGTGTTATGCTAGCAAAGGCTTCGATGTTTTGGAGGCATTATTTGATATTGTTAGAGACATGATAGAGGGAGGACCACTGGAAGAATGTGTTGAAAGAGAGAACCTCCAAAGCATACTGCTCCTCGTATTGTAGTTCTTTCTGTAATTCCCTGGATCCCCCACTCGTGGCACAAGTCCTGGATCTTCCAGAAGCAATGCCTTAGGTATTTCCTTAATGATCTTAGAGAAAACATTAAGAGGAAGATGTGGGCTCATCATCTGGAAGAAATAAACCACATGATTGATCTTGCTCGAGATATGGAAGAAGAGATTGTGGCTTGAGAGGTGGAGTCCTCAACTTTCGGCGAGATTCTGCAACTGCGGTGGTTGGATGCTTGAACGAGATATCAGGTAGGTTTTTTTTTTTGGAGATGGCGACTTCATTCATTGTTGATTTAGATAGAATACAGAATAACATCAGGTACATAGGTTATAGTGGTAGCAGTCATCTGCTATATTACAGATTTACCCCCGTTTGCATGAGAGTTTTATGGACTCCCTCTTTAGCCAGTCGATCAGTCAATGAGTTGCCTAATCTGGGTATCTTGCTCCATACAACATTCATCCCTTGTAGCACTGTCTTTAGTTCATAAAAAATAGCTATCAGTTTCCATGGAGGCTTAGGTAGCTTTGTAGCCTAGTTTAAAACCAGCATTGAGACACCTTCAATATGCATTACTCCTCTCTGCTCTCTAAGGTTCCCCAATTACAGAGCACATGCCTTAGCCTCATTAGAAGTACAATGTCCTACTGGGCCTGAGTTTGCAAATATCACTCACCTGAAGCATTTCTGATGGCTCCTCAATACCAGCTAGGCCTGGATTTCCTAGCGAGGAGCCATCAAAGTTTACTTTGAGGCACCCCTCAGCTGGAGGGATCCAATCCTCCATCGCAGCCTTTCTGGGATTACCAAGATGAATGGAACTAGGCAAGGGCGGCAGTTTTTGAGTGCCTGCTTGCCCACAGTAGAATGTTGTGTATAACTCTTTCAATCACACCCCCTAGTCTGTTGCACTGATTGTTAAAGACTTTCATTCCTTTCCAACCATAGGTGCCGAGGGACTGTAGCTATGGGTGTTCTCCACAATGTCTTGCCACATCTAGGTAAGGGAGATGAGTACCATTGCTGGAAGAACTGGTTGAAGGTGCTGGCCATACACAAGGGGATGCCAAACTTACTTCAAATGTTGTTCCAGGCCTTTTAACTGAATTCACAATGAAGCAAGAGATGATTACAATTTTCCTCAGCTCTATTGCAAAGTCTGCACTGAGTATTTGTAATGGTCTGTCCTCCTACTCAGCTCATCACACGTTAGAATTTTTGAAAGGGCTGCTGTCCAAACAAACTGCTTAACCTTGGGAGGAACCAGGAGCTTCTAAGCATAGCTTTTTGCAGGGGGTTTGATGGGATTTGCAGTGTGTAAGAGTAGCTTATACAAGAGGAAACCGAAATCATGCCCGATTCACATAGCCTCCACACTATCTCATCAACCCCCCTACCGGTTACATAAACTTTTTCCAGTAGGTTGATCAACCTGGTAACTTCCAAAGCCTCAACATCACTTAGTCCTCTCCTTAAGTTCAGATTCCAATTCTTGCTTGATACATCCATGCTGTCTGCTACTGTGACATTTTTGTCGATGGCCAGCTGGAATATAGTCGGGAAGGTGGAGGAAAAGGCACCATCCCCCACCCATGTATCCAACCAGAATCTGATTTGGCTTTCCTCTCTAACATGAAATCTGAAACTTTCCTTCATCTTCTTTTTGCATGCAAGGACTGCTTTCCAAATGGGGGAGGTTACAACCCTGTCTTTTGGAAGCCAATCCGGATTACTTTTTCCATACATAGCTGAGACAATATGTCCACAATTCTTCCTTCTCTGTAGCAAATCTCCAATTCCATTTTGCTAACATGACGTCATTTATGAGCTTGACTGATTTAATACCCATACCTCCTTGCTCTTTTGGCGTGCAAACTGCTCCCTAACGAACTAGGGGGTACTTGAACTTATGGTCAGTGCCACAATATAAAAACTTATGTTGGATTGCTTCCAATTTTTTAGCTACGCTTGCTGGACATGGTATGAGAGAAAGCTAGTAGTTGGGGAGCTCTGCTAGCGTAGCTTTGATCAGTGTAGCCCTGCCTGCCTGAGATAGTAGCTGCCCCTTCCAGCTTTCAAGCTTTCTCTGGTACTTCTCTATAATTGATTCCCATAGTGCTTTGTTATTCCTTACTTGAACAGGGGTAGCCCCAAGTAGGAGGGCTGGGTGAGACGGCTACAACCTAATATGTACGTTGCTTGTTCCTGCAATTCTGTTTGGCAATTAACACCAAAGATTCGAGTTTTTTCCCAATCCACGTTTTGATCGGACATCATTTCATACATTAACAAGAGTGCTTTTGAGTGCAGTAGCCCCTCATCCAACCCTTCACATAGAATTAAATTGTCATCAACGAATTGCAAGATGGGCATTCTTACGTCCCCTATTCCCATGTCAGTTACCCAACCTTCCACTTGGCTTTTCATGAAGAGAGAACAAAGAGCTTCCCCCACTATATTGAAAGTAAGGGAGAGATTGGATCTCCTTGTCTTAGGCCTCTAGTACCTTGGAAGTATCCATGCGCTGTCCCGTTGATGAGGATGGAGAATCTAGCTGAAGATACACACAACTAGCAATCCAATTCCTCCATTTTGAAGGAAAATTCATATGTAGCATCACCCAATCCAAGAATGACCAGCTCACTTTGTCAAAAGCTTTTTCAAAATCAAGTTTCAATGTCGTACCTCTCTTGCCTCTTGTAATAGTGCAACAACTCATGTAACACGAGGGGGGAGTCAAGAATTCATCTGCCCTTTACGAATGCGGATTGATTGCATCTTACCACCTCATGAAGAACAGTCCTCAACCTTGAAGCCATCACCCGAGTGACTAATTTGTAGTGGCTTCTCAATAGGCTAATTGGCTTGAAGTCTTTCAGGCAGCATGCACCTTCTTTCTTTTGGCACTAGTGCAATGAAAGAAGCACCCATGCTCTCTGCCTTGAGTGCATGCTCATAGAACTCATTAAACATATTGAGTAATACCTCATTTAGAAAATCCCAACCTTGCTTGTAGAATTCATCCGTGAACCCATCCGGCCCTGGAGCTTTGTTTGAGGGCATACTTTTAATTCCTTTTTTTCAATCTCTTCCATATTGAAAGGCTTCACTAGAGAAGAGCTTACTGCCTTCGATAGTGCTTTGAATGGTAGTTCCTGAGGGAATGTTCTATCAATACCCTCATCTGTGTATAAATTGGAATAGAACTTAGTAAAGCCTTTAATAATGTCTTCCTTCCTCGATGTTTCAACCCCATCTATTATAAGTCTGGTAATTTTGCTTCTTCTGTGGGCTGATGCTATTGCATGGAAGAATTTTGTATTGTCGCCACCCTCTTTGACCCATCTGTAACGGGCCCTTTGCTTCCAATAAATCCTTTCTTGGGTAATTTTGCTTTCAAGTGCCTTTTTGAGGATGTCCCTATCAATACCATCCTGGACAGACAAGCACCCATGCTCTTCCTTCAATTTTTTTTTCTCTTGTATTTACCTTGTAAGTGCTTTTTCACCTTCAGAGTGAGGCTTCCTGTTAGTTGCCCCTATCTTGATTTTGTCTTTTAAGTAATTTAGTTTCTGGCTAAACCTATAGCAGACCGAACCCTGGACCATACACTTGCCACCACAGTCTCATTGTCTTTGAACCCTTCTTACAGTAGCCAACCCTCTTCAAATCTGAACAGAGGGGAGCCCCATAGTTTCTGCTCTCAATGAGGATAGGACTGTGGTCTGAAGACAATCTTGGGAGGATTTTTCCTACTGTATTCCTATGCATATCAATCCAGTTTTGAGTTACAAGGAATCTCTCAAGCTTAGCGAGGATTGGATTGCTTTGCCCATTTGACCAAGTGAATTGTCCACCTGATAATTCTGGCTCAATCAATGACAACTCTTGTATGATTTGGTTAAATTGAGTCATCGATGCAACGATTCGGTTCCTTCCTCCGAGCCTCTCCGACTGGTACCTGATCATGTTAAAGTCTCCACTGATAACCCACGGGAGGTACCATAATTGTATCACTGAAGAAAGTTCATACCAGAAATCTTCTCGCCGTTTGTATGAGGTTGGCCCATACACTGAGAGTCCAACCTAGTGAGAATCGTTCTTCAGATATCTGAAATGAGCTGCAATGAAGAATTGCCCCACCTTGACCTCTATTAGCTCCACTTCATTAGTGTCCTACAAGAATTGCCCCTCCCTTACCACCGCCCTTTTTGCCTCTGATTTGAGGCCTTTGACGTTCCATGAGAGCACCTTCATGGAAAACCTGCTCTTTCGGTGCTGCTTCCAGCTGCATCACTAGCTTTGATCAAGCACAAGTCCATCTTTTTTGGGTCCATTTTAAGCTTTTCACCATAAGTTGATCTGGCATTTGCCATGTACTCCTTAAGACACTAATCATATATTTGTCTATCCTCATTTTCCTCCCGCAGTTTCTCTGCCTTATCCATCCTGTCATCTTGTATAGCTTGGGTAGGGATGCTCGAGCTACGAATTATGGATGCCTTCTCCTTCCCTCCCCTCTAGGAGTCTGGATTGAATTGTCTGCTTTTCTTCTTGCGTAGGTATGTTGGACAAGCTCATCTTCTCTATGCCACAGCTGCTCACCTTCGTGGTGCGGCACTTTCTGTAGATTGGAGTTCGAGGAACCCGATGCGCTGTGGAGCCCCTCATGAGTTGCAGTGCCTCGCTCCTCAACAAAGGATGTAGGAGCAGGTTTTGTATTTGGGTCCGTGGTGGGCCCCACGTCTACTATATTCAACATTGGTGGTGGGATGTCTTTTGTGAGCAGGCCCACTTCCATTCTTGGGCCCATAAATTCAACTTGTGAAATCTTCTTCTTAGCAGACTGAGACTTAATATATGGAGTCTCTACCTGCTCACCTTCCTTTTCAAAATTGACATGCGGAACCAACGAGGTTGCGTGTGCTGCTCCCTCTTCTACACTGTAGTCGACCTCAGATGCTTCTAGCAAGGTTCCTGGCAGAGTCAGCCCTGGCAAGGTCTGTTTTGCTGACGCTACTGGTCTAGGCTCTAATTCGAGCAAAACTTTTAAATCCTTTTGCCCTAATTCCCATTTTCATGTAACATCAGCGTCCTCTGACCGTTCTTGCCCTGGTGAACCTTCTCTCTCTTCTCTGGACGTCAGCCTAAGAGTTTCGGCCGGCCGGTTTCCCATTTTCCTCCAGATTTTCACGGATTTTGCCTTTCCTCTTCTCTTCTTGCCTGTTTTCCTGTTTTTTATCCTCTAGTTCTGACTCTTGTTCTTCTCCTGTTCAATCCTCGCCATGTAGTACAGATTTTGCACATTTATCGGGACCATGAGCCTCCCAGAGAAGGGCGAAGTGGGCAACACCTTCACTCTCATGTGATCTAAGCGGACACCAAGGAAGGTGTTCATGTCCACCTCAACCACTGCTCCAACAAAACTTGCTAGTGCCCTAAATATTTCCTCCCTCCATAAATGAATAGGGACTCACAATGTGGAGATCCATTCTGACGGGTCAAATGCTTGCATGCTAGGATTTCATTCGCTTAGCTTGTGAAAGCGATTTCTCTTCAGAGTTTCGGCTAGTGCAACGATCCTTTTTTGCTCCTTGCTGGCCAGATTAACTAACCAAAGGTTTGGCCCAAGTAGGTATAGACGGAGATCACTTGCTAACCTCCAGGAATCTTTAATTTCACCTGCAAGTTACTCCCAACTTGATGTTTCTTCGATAGGTTCAATCACAATGCACTTGGAAAGTTCATCAAGCCACTTTTACGAAATCAGGTTGAATATTGATGGATGGGCCGTTCTGATTTTTTATTTCAATAAGGGGTTTACACAACATATTTTTTGTCTCCTCCGGCAGGAGTCTCACAGATCCCTTGGGCATGAGAGCATCTCGGTATGTTCTGTTTCTTTGGCTTGCTGCTTCGCTTCTACTTGCCAGACCTCCTCCTTTATCGCCTTCATGATTCCCCCCACCATGAGTTCCTTTGCTTTCTAATGTAACTCCGCAAGGTTGTGCTCCTGCCACGACCACGCTTTCTCTCCAGCAGCAGACATTGGAAGGTCGATCGTCCCTAACACTGCTCCCTATTGCCTTTCCATCCACCTCCAAGTGTGTACTCCAAACTCTTCATATAACCCAGTCACTATCTTGTCGTTTGAACAAGGGTTGATCTTGCCTAGAGTCCCGATTTGGGAAAGCTGTAGTAAGGATCTCCTCACTCCCCTGGCCTCCGTGATCGAGACTTTCACTACAAATTACTTGTCGAGAACCACGGGATCCAAGTACCATCGTATACTCCCGTCTTTCAGTAGGGACGTCCTCCTCAACTCCTCAGGGATTGCTAAAAGCTTTCCTGGTCTCCCATGGTTTTTGTCTGGGAACTCCTTCGGCGTTTAACTTCCGTCGGAGCTCGTCGGTGTCGCTCATTCGAAATCGCCTCGTATTCTTCTGACATCAGCATCAGGTAGGGTTTTTGGAGGATCCATTAGTTTGCTCGCGAGTTAAAAGTACTCCATTGGACCCTATGGACATGGAACTGGTTCACAAAATTTTGGGTCATGAAACATATTCAGGACCGAATTGACACAATGTCTAGGTTCTTCTCCGTCTCTTTTGTCGAACCCTCCTCAACAACCTAGCGTGCCATCACCTCCAACAACAACATCTGAAGCTTCTTGTACGATGCTGAACTGCAAACAAGGTGTCACAGCCTCATGTACTAGGAAATTTGGCAAGGAAAGAGAGGCCTCAGTGTATGCTAGGGGCTCTCAACCTGCTAGCGTAGCCTACCTGCAGAATCCTGCATTCATCCAGTCTTTTCATGCCATTCAACTCAAGTGAGCAGTAGGGAAGCTCTATTTCAATGCACCATACCCGAAACTTTGGGGTCGGACACCATTCTAGCACTTGAACCTGAGCAGGTACCTGTTGTTTGTAAGGTTCTTTAACAAGGACAGCAGGTGACTGAGGTTCCTATTCGGTAGTAAAATAAGGCAATAGAGGAAGCGACTTGGGCAGATTGCCACTATCCACTGCCAGTTTCCTAATTTCAGTGTTGAGGACAAGGCTGAAGCACACGAGGGAGGTAATGTTGGAGACATGATAGAGGGAAGACCATTTGAAGAACGTGCTAGAAGGTTGCTACTCACACTCAGGTTTATTTCAGGAGACACAAGCAGCAGACCATGACAAGGGGGAGTAGCCACCAGCTGGGTTGAGGATCATGGGATCCTATTGTAGGGTGCCATGTGTGGCCCAAAAAAGGGATCACTATATGAATGTAACAAATAACAGAAAGGCATTCAGAGAAAAACAGCAATACGAGAAGGAGCAGTATCCTCTTTGGTTGCTTTTGCAGATACCCATCAGATACCCGAGAGTTCATGTGTTTTCTATCATAATATCCAAGACATGCCAAATGGGTGAGATATCTTCAGAAATTTACCTATTCTTAAGCATAAGTCAGGTTCTCAAAACAAGTTTGTCAATATTTTTGGATCTGAGAGGATGCCAAAGCGTTGTGCTACTAATATGCAAGAACCAAGCCGGTCACTTTGGTAAAGATAAGACCACATTAATTCCAGATATTTCTGGCCTAACCTTGATTAGGATATTGCATAGTATGTGCAAAATGAGTCGTGTCTATCCAATTGTGACAGGTTTTGCACAAACTGGGAACTATATACACACTTTCTATTTCTAATTACCCTTGAGTTGAAGACTTTATAGACTTCATGTTTGGGTTGCCTTGAACCAAAAGAGGGATAAGTATTAGTTTCTTTGAGCTGATAGTTTGTAAATTGTCCACATTTATTCCTTAAAGTCCACTCGTGATGCAAGAAGGTTGTTGAACTCTTTTTTAAAGAAGTGGTAAAATTTAATGGATTACTTAAATCTATAGCTTTTACCAAATTTATGAGCAGTTCTTGTAAGAATTTGAGGAAGAAGCCATTAAGGCCTGAGTCTCACGTCAGCACTCCATATGATACTCAAACAGATGGTAAGAGTATGTTCTGGGCTCTTCAAAGGAATTGAAGAATTGGATGTAGTCTTACCAATGTTAAATTTGAGTTTAATTGCAAAAAGAATAGAACTATGGATTTCTGTACCATTAGGGCCAGTCCATGTATGCAACTTATAAGATCCTCTCCATCTTTTTCCTATTACTACTTTTTGATGTCCAAATAAGACAGCATATATATGATTTCTGATTTGGTGGTAGTACATATGAGGGATTGCACAAATATTGAACCTAGTGATGCAAAACACAAAAAGCAAGCCAAGAAGCACAAACTACAAGTTGTGTTCAAGTTAGTAATGAGATTTGGTTTCTTAGTAGCATTAACTTGGGTAATATCATTAAAGTGAAACCAAAAGAGCTTCAACCTTGCAAGATATTGCCAAAGATTAATGATAGTGCTTCCAAGGAAGAGCTTCCCACTGAGTACAATAATAATCTGTACCTCGAAACATCTTTCTCCTTATCATGCGGAACATGGAGGTGACACCGCAAGAACCAGTACTTTATGGAAGATCTAACTGAAGGTGATCTAAAGACTTGATATGTTCCCAAGCTTATCATGTTTATGCAAGAAGAAGAAAGAGAGTCAATCCAAAGAGGCCTGAATTTCCTATCATGGGACAAGTTTCAAGAATTATGAAGTTACCAATAGAGCTTCTCTGAATGTATTTTCATATTTTAAGCTAGCAAATTTTGGAATTCTAGTGGACAACAACTTGCTTATTTTACGTGAAACATAAAATTCAAAAGTAATTCATTTAATTTTTTTTTGTGGGGGTATTTTCCGGTTTTAACTGGACTCTTTTATTTCTAAATTGGAACAGCGTAAAGCTTGGACCTGTTTGATTAGTTGTTTCCTGTATTCTTTCCAACATGTAAAAATAGGTTTAGGAAGCTTTGTTTGGAATCAAATTTGGACTGGGCACTTGAAGGTATAAATTCAAATGACTCAAAAGAATGAGTTATCCTTAGTTATGTGAAAAGAGAAAATGGATTCTGTTGTAACCTACAGGAAATTTCCTGTAGGTTACACTTTATCTACCATTGAACTTACTCTTTGAGAAGTGTGTGCAAAGGCTGTTTTGTATTAAAACTTCAATAAAAGGGTTAAATCTAAAGTGTTTTCCTTCTTTAAATAAAATCACCTACAGATAACTTACCTGTAGGTTGTCTACAAGATACCTGCTCTCATGTGAAAAAACTCTGGATCAATCCTCAAACCTAATTTATTGTTTTTAGTATTTTAAAGTAAGTATTCTTTAGTGAGGAGTGGCCCAGTTCAATCAATGATTTTTTTTTTTTAATTATTGTTCTCTTTTTTTTGCCTCTGGCTCAACAGGTACATGAGTGTGAAGTATTGGCTTCAAGTCTCATCACCTCATGACAAAAGAAAATATCTTTCTGTAGTTAACTTTTTTTTTATTTAGTGGAAAATTTCTGAAAAGTCTTTACACTTTTTTATACTAATGCATGGTTGTATAAAATTGTTGCAGGCTTTTGAAGAAGCAGAGCTTCAAAAACTAAAAATGGAGAAACCAGGCCTAACTCTCAATCAATACAAGGACATGATATGGAAACTATGGAAAAAATCTCCTGACAATCCTCTCAATCAGGTATGCAGCAGTGTACACCTTGCCTTTGATATTTACAAGAATGAGCCACTAATAAGTTCAACATAACAGTTTCATCCTTCATTTTCCTTTTTACTATCAGTTGACTTTACTGTTTATTTTGAAAAAGAGGTTGTTTACCCTTTTCTGACTTTTCATCATATGGATCACATGGAATGAAAAATTTGGTGAATGCTGTATTGTAGGAGAAGAATAAATTATGTTTACAAGGAGAGCAAAATCATTCTTTAGTTTTTTAGCTTTCTATTGAACTGAAGTGGACAGAAAGATAGCATGGAACAATAAAAAGTGAACATATGAAGCACCAGGAGAAACAGATTTGCTATTGCAGATGGGATACAGCTACTCGTTGATTGATAGCAGTTTCTGCGTCAGTTTTTATTGCTAATCTGGTGTCAATACATAAGGATGCCCTCAAAGTGGTCAAAATATAGACTTAGAACATTGGCGGGAATGCGGTTGACTACGAGGTTTTAGATTTATCCATTTCACGAATGGGTAATGACACAAATGAAAATTGAAACAAAAAATTTATGAAACTTAATGATTGGTATTGTTTGTAAAAATGTGTTAATCCTTACAATGGTGGCTTAGATTAAATTACTGCTAACTAGAGATATCTATGCTCTCCCTCATATGCTCTCTCTCGTATGTTCTCTCATATGTTCTCTCATATGCTCGCTCTCTCATATGTTCTCTCTCATATGCTCGCTCTCTCTCATATGATCTCTCATATGCTCGCTCGCTCTCATATGTTCTCTCTCATATGTTCTCTTTCATATGCTCTCTCATATGCTCTCTTTCTCATATGCTCTCTCTCTCTCTCTCTCTAATAGGCTCTCTCATATGTTCTCTCTCTCTCTCATATGCTCTCTCATATGCTCTCTCATATGCTCTCTCTCATATGCTCTCTTATGCTCTCTTTCTCTCATATGCTCTCTCTTATGCTCTCTTTCTCTCATATGCTGTCTCTCTTATGCTCTCTTTCTCTCTCATATGCTCTCTTTCTCTCTCATATGCTCTCTTATACTCTCTCTTATGCTCTCTCTTATGCTCTCTTTCTCTCTCATATGCTCTCTCTTATGCTCTCTTTCTCTCTCATATGCTCTCTTATGCTCTCTTTCTCTCTCATATGCTCTCTTATGCTCTCTTTCTCTCTCATATGCTCTCTTATGCTCTCTTTCTCTCTCATATACTCTCTTATGCTCTCTTTCTCTCTCATATGCTCTCTTATGCTCTCTCATATGCTCTCTCATAGGCTCTCTCTCTCTCTCATGCTCTCTCTCTCTCTCATATGCTCTCTTTCTCTCTCATATGCTCTCTTTCTCTCTCATATGCTCTCTCTCTCTCTCTCTCTCTCTCTCTCTCTCTTTTTTCTCCTTTTTTTTCTAAAGTGCGTATGCCTTATTATTAATTACCAAATTATTGGACTTCTATCATGCCATTCTGTTTTGAACCTGGTTACTAGCTTTTCCACTGTCTGCTTATTTTGCCAAATGTAGATCAAGGGATCAGTGGACTTCTTCCCAGCACAATGAGGAACCTCTTATTTCCTTTTTCTCTGATTGCTCAGTTTTTCATATGCAGGCGACTGAATGAACCTTATACCAACTTGAAGCTTTCCACCTCTCAATCTCCTTTATTCTTTCTGAGTATAGGTAACACACCCAATTAGGCTTCCGTGGTTTGATGTTTCCTGATATGACCAAACCTGTTCAGTTATGGCACACCCTTTGCTGTGTTAATGAGGAGATAAGTGAAAAGTGTATGTAGCATTATGTTCAGCATATGAATGTGGCTGTTGGAACTTTACCATATTTTGGATTCAACAACTGCATGAGCTCCAAGCAGTTCGGTTTGTATATTTTTCATTTCCTAATAATGAAATAGCTTTAGCTTTACATGACATGTCTGTTTAAGAGAAATGATAGATTTGTCTTTTCTTATTGCCACTGAATCTGAGGCAATATGACATGATCTGATGTATAAACAGGTAACAATTCCCCTTTTTCACCTTGCAGGAAGATGTGCATAGCTATGGTTTTGGCTAATGGTTCTGTCTTTCTGTGACTTGAAATCGAATTGAATGAATCTTTTTTCTGGCAAGAGTCAGATTTGTAGAGAGTACTTCACCATCACACAGATCAGACAACACAAATGGTTACGAATGGAAAAGTAACATACAATGTAATGGGAGTCATTCAGGGAAAGTGAAAAACAATTTCATTACGAGGAAAAAAGCTAAAATAATTATTTTACAGTAAGTTATGCATGAAAGTGATCATAAATTTCATGAATCCCGTTTGATTTCTTGTCTTCTTTCTTATCTTCCACTTTCCCACTTCTTATCAGTCCAACGCAAACGTCCAAAACTCTCCTCTGAAGGAGAACAATGATTTAAAGAGTGCTTAAAAAAAGGATCTTCTACAGGAGTCAAACAGCCCATTACAAAAATAAAACAAATTAGAGCATATTCGATAGTTTAGGCGAGTTTTATTACATGTCTATCACAGTACTTTTCACTCTCGTCACTCTATCAACTTCTTCATATCAAAAGTTCAGTAGTTTTTCTTGGCAGTAACATGTGACTTCATCAACTTGTTCATACTTTTTTTTCCAGGAACATGTAGTGCACAATTTCAGTTGATTATTTTCTTTTATTTTTTTTCATGGATACAGAGTACTTGTCGAGTTGGACAAATTAAAATTTTATATGGAGACTTTCGTATCTTTTAATTACAAAAGCCATTACTCGTCCCTGAGTAGGTATATTTAGCAGCAACAACTATCTACCTGTGAGAGTTTATTTTCTCTTAGATGAATAACTTGTTTGGTTTTACTTCCTTTTATATAAATCTAACTGTCAAAGAGGAAACATTAGTACTTGGAAGAGTTTTACAACTAATCCATCCCTCCTTCCAAATAATTCATCTCAAAGAGTTGTCAGTCATACAACATGTAAATTTGAGTGTGTATACAAGTAAACACGGTTTTCCAGCAATTGAAGAGGCAACTTATGCTAGCTAGAGGAAGCTAAAAGTGAAAGAAATGAGAAACACTTCGTTGGTAACAAAAAATTAGTGCTTCGAAGAGTTTTACAACTAAATCCATCCAAATAATTCATCTCAAGACTCCTCTGTCTTGCAGCATTAATACGGAGATACCTAAATTTGGGTAACTAAATTAGTTTCCTTGTATTTGTGTTGTTATAATCTTACATGCAAAGCATTATAACGGAAGAAGAAACTATGCTAAAAGTGAAGGAATGAAAAACACTTAGCATTTAAGAAGAATCAGATTTTACAGTAGAGTTGGTTGGGCTTTCAAGATGTTTCAGCAGAGACAAAGTCGATTCTTGGGCGAAACATTTTTGCCTGAACTGCACAAATGGGTATCCCACGAACGAAAGGAAGTGTGCTGGCTTTGAGAAGGAGAGGATTTCATACCACACCTGGTTGTTCTTGTCCCATTGGATTGAAAACCGCTCTTCCCCCGCCTGCCAAATCGAAAGGAATTTGGGACTTTTTCGTTACTCGGGATGAAATTGAGCAGTGATGAAGTAAAAAAGACTAACCAGCAAATGCCCTGCAAGAGTCCCGCTACCAAAACCGAAGTTGGCCTTGAGGTTCTTATCGGTGTTCTTCTCATCAACGTACGCAACCTGCAGAGGCAGCGCTACCCATGGAAGGATTTCTTTGACGCAGACACAGAATTTGGTGCCTGATTCTATAGTGGTTTTGGGATCCACAAATGCCCAATTCAGGTCGAAATGCCTGCAAATAAAACGATTTTTTTTTTATGAGCTCAGGGCGAGGTAGCCAGAAAAGGCAGAAAACGAATGGGTTAGGTCTTTCGAATATTTCCTCCATTTCCGCAGCGCAGCCTTTGCCTTTTCAAAGGTGGGTTCGCCGGAACCGAGAAGAACACGAGAGTGATTGAGGAAGAAGGCTTCTTTAGAGAGATGCTGGAGGGAGGAGAGGGGTCTGGAGGAAGCGCCTCTGTGCTTGGAATCGTAGTTGAATGAACCCGACCTGTTTCAGCAAATTCATTTGGTTTGCTTCCGGAAAACCTTAAAAGAAACTCAGAGAATATACAGAGAAGGCGCGATTGAAAAAAATTACTTGCCGATACAAGCCTCTTGATCTTCGAATGAGGGACGCGTCCAGAAGAAGAACACCATTTTCCTTGGAAAACAGATCAGATGTAATTGTTCTTTTTCTTGTATCTTCTTCACACATAACACATTCATATATATATTGATAACATTCAAATATAATCTGAATCTGGAAACAGACAAACAAATTACAAATAAACAAAATAAAATATTTATTTTTTGTCTTAGATTTCATTTATTTTTGTTTAAGGAATAAAATGCATTAATGAATGAGGTAATACCGTAATAGTCGACAAAAAAAAAAAATTAATTAATATTTATTAATAGAGGTAAAATTATATATAGATAAATTATTTTTTTACAAATTATTATTAAAGTATAATATTCTTTGTCTTATAACATTGACTATAATGCAAAAAATAAAAAGATTATTAAGTATTAAAAAAAAATTATTAGAAGGTAATAGAAAAAATGTATCCAAGTGCCATTTTTGGGGTGGAATGATCTTCCAGGTTTGTTCACTAAAACCCACACTCCTAAGCCAAAAAACTTCAAACAATTCACAGGGGAAAGCTCAATTTCATCTTCTTCTTTATCTTTCTTGTAGGAGGAAGACATACAAATTCTCCCATTGACTTCATTGGGACTTAGGCCAATTGATGAAAGGACATACAAATTCTTCAATGGCTCTGTTCTGTCTACCCATTTGGTTATGGTCTCTCAGCTACACCAATTTCACATGCTCCATCATTAGTTCTGCAACAAAGTCCCTGACCACCAAGCTGAGCTCCCTCCAACACTGCATCAACATGGACTACTCTGACGATTACTTGGAGAAATTGCCCAGCTGTCCGACCGAGTTGATGACCTAAGTTGCAACTACACCATTGATTATTCTTCCTTAGTTTCTGATTCAGTTGATCTTTCAAAACATGAGCCGTGAGTAATGAGAATTGAAATATATCTCAATGACAACCTTACCAAATTTCTTATCGAAGGCATAATATAAAAATTATTCAAATAGTGAAAGTACTATAGCAATAAAATTGGTCTTTTTTAAAAAAAAGAAAATGGTATTTTCTTTCTTCCCAGCGCATAGCTCGGGTTTCTTCCTAGTAACTGAAATTCCTAAAGTAATCCGAATATCTAAGAAAGCCTTCGAACCCTGAAAAACTTCGTACCAGAAAGCCTTGAACAGACTAATTTTAGCCAGATAAATATCAGTGTTCTCTTGGGTATTATGCAACCGCTACAAAAAGATGTTTTTAATCATCCAAGTCAAGCGCATCACATGAGCAAGATTACCGAGGGAGAAGGTAACAAGAAATGAGCACGGAGCTTCACACCACACCCACTTCTGTCATGTTTCCTGAAGGTTTAGATCCGGTGTAGGATTTGTTTAGTTGAAACAGTCCATTTTCACATCAGTAACATCAAGTTGCAAAATCTCTGCTCTAGAACCTAAAATTGAACCGATGCTGCCAAAATGGAAAAAACTAAATTTAGTGGATTTAAACAATTCAAACAAAAGAAAAGGAAAAAACAAAAAAAAAGTGTACATACTAAGCTCCCTTTGTCTAAGGAGTCTGTTCAAACTCTTGTGTACAACCTGAACTGATTCTGTACCGGGTTCCAAACTCTTGTGAATTTTTAATTTCTCACTCAAACAAAGTTCAGGGTCCAAACTCGTGTGAATTTTGTTAGTAGGTTGACAGCTGATTTCTTACTGCTGCAAACTCATGTGAATTTTCCTTTTCTCACTCAAACCAAAATTCTAAATATTTGACGAGTCCAATGCTAGCTGACTCTACTAAAACATTCTGCATTATGAAGCAACATTGTTAGGGCAATTACAGACTGAACTAGTACTAAATAATTTCCTGCAAAAGATAACGTGATTAATCATTTTGTCCATCTTCTCATATTCTTGTTCAAGTTCTTTAAATTGTTCATGTTTAAACTCTTTTTCGTTAGGCACTTTTTCCCCCATCTCTTGTGCTTAAATTACATTTGAGACTACAAAATTTCTTCATGGTTATTTTTAATGGACAACACGGAATCCAAGTGACTAGGTCAAGGCAGTCCATCCAAACAAGCAACTTTCACAAGGCACATTCAGACTTATCTTGAACTAAGGTCCAGCCTGTGATCCTCAAATTAGTGTGAGATTTTATGAGAAAAAACAGATATGTCAGCCATTTTCAGGGTACTACGGAATTACAAATAGTCCAATACATAAGGAATGGAATCAAACTGAACTGGGTTCAAGCTCGGGTGGGGTTCAAAATTTACAAACTAAAGCCAAACTAAAGTCTTAATTGAAGCTCGTGAAGATAAATGGGCCAAACTCCATCCCTTGCCAATTTGGCTCAGAAGCTCGTGAGTCAGCATGATAGGATTCATTTATGAACCAAAATGACAACTACCTTATTTCACTTGCAATCAGCAAGTCAAACATACTCTCTTGCGATTGCATTAGGACAAAGTGAAAACCAAAAGATGAGATTCAGGAGAGATGAAAGTCAGCCGGAAGCTCCAAATCCAAATTGTTCCTTTAGATCCTTTCCCTTTGTTTCTAAAATTGATCAACTACATCAGGCTCCCTATTTTTTCGCTGTTTTTGCCATTATCGACACCCAAATATTTCCTATGATTGACCCGCTTTCGTCTTCGAGACTCCAACTCAGAGTTTGAAAGGGTCTTTCCTACTCTGAGTGCTCTCGTCCTTGACCCCAGAGATTAGTATCTTTCTGCATGGGTATCAGAATCAAATCAGTTTTTTCATTAGTACATAACTTTTTAATTAGATTCGTGATTTCAGATGGTTTCACTTTTCAGATTGTCCTTTTCACTGTATGTACAGCTGTAAGCATACACTGAATAGTGAAACTTCTGAAAATTTTGAACACAACTTCAGTTCTTTGTGTTTCTTTTCAGGCCACGAGCAAAAGCAGCCAAAGGTTTTTTTTCCTTTAGGTACTTAGATTTTATTGATTGATTTTTATTTTTTTTTAGGATGTTTTGCTTTTATTAAAAAGTATGATGATGATCAAAGTACAAAGGGTTGGGCAACCCTCAACACACGTGATAAGAGGTGAGCCCTTTCTTTAGCTAAAGAGTCTGCCATTGTGTTGGCAGCTCTAGGAATACATGACCATTCACAAGCACATGATGAAGCTAGATAAAAGCTCTCTGAAGAGGTATAGAAGTCTCCATGGAGGGGGTGAACTTTGTTTGCACCATCCAACTACGTTCCTAGAGTCACCCTCCACTATCAATGGACCACTGAAGTGGTCCTGGAAAATTCTAAGGGCTTGCAAAACCACATGAACTTCAGCTGATGTGGAGTCATCTTCTCCAATCAAACTGGTGAAGGAGAGAAAAATCTCCCCTAGGTCATCTCTAAAGATTCCACCATACCCCGCTAGTTCCAGATTACCAAAAGAAGATCCATTTACATTCACTTTAAGTCTCCCACTTGGAGGTAGGATCTAGTGTGGGTAGAGGGGGAGGTGCAGCCCCCACAGCAGGGAGGCTGCCCGTACTGTGGGGCTGTCATATCCCCCAAGCTCACCTCTGGCGGCAAACCATTGCAGTGCCTTGTTTTGTACTGATGTTGCTACTTCTACCCACTGAGCCAATCTGTTTTGGAAGATCATCTTATTCCTTTCTTCCCATAATTACCATGATATGAAAGCCATGCATGAACTCCATAACCTTTTCCCAACCACTGAAAGGTGTGCTGGCCGATATACAATAAGTGAATCCAATGAACTTGGCACTCCCCATGAGAGACGAAACACGTCAACAAACCACGACCATAGCTTCCAACAGTACTCACATTGTACAAGAATGTGTCTGGTCATCTCTGTGTGCACTCCACAAAAAGGGCATAATAAAGATGGAATGGTTACTCCCCTCCTAGATAGTGAGTCCCTACTTAGGATCTTCTCATGTAAAGCATTCCAAATGAAGATTTTATTGATTGATGACTAGCAGTCAACTATTAACGATGAAGTCTTTGTAATTTGTTTTCAATGATACCTATATGATATATATATATATATATATATATGTTAAATCTTTTTTTTTTTTTTTTTAGTTCAGGGTCAGTAAAATTGCTCGAACACAAGCTCAAGTTCAACTCTAACCTTGAGTCTGAGCTCAAGCCCTAGCTTAATCTGGTCCTATTGATGACCTGAAAACAAACTTATGCAGGCTCAACCTCAGCTTGGCTCAGCTCCAATCCCCCCCCCACTGATATGGATACTGTCCCATCCCTTCAAAATGCTTGTATAGTAAGCAGTGATAGTACTCTTGGTTACGGGATTCAACGTACATCTCAGTGCTCAAATAAGATATCCAATTGAGTAAGACCAAAGCAGACTGCAATAGAACAGCTCTTGAACACCAAGGCAAAACTGAATCAAACACAAGTCATGTAGAGTACACAAGATGAGGGGTGTGACTGGGACAAACTCCCCAAACCAAATCATCCTTACCCCAATCCTAGTTGATTTACCTGGTTCATGAGTTGACTCAAAGAGAAACAGCACCATGAATCCAGAAATCTTTGAGTGATCTATTTGTTTTTGTAAAAGAACACCAGTTATCATAGAGACAGTTACACTCTAGTGTATGTACTTGACTTGCTGGTCTGCATAGACCAGCAAATTTTTTCTCCCCACCTGCCAAGGGAGAGCATTGAAATGGCCCATGCCCCTGGTTGGCAGAGAGCAGGAATGACTAGCGGATCCTATTTCTTTTTGTTTTTTTTTTTTTTTTTTTTTTTTAACTAGTGAACCCCATTACCCCACCTAATGTTCCTTAGGAGACTCGAACTCAAGACCTCTACTGCTCAGGGCTCATAGTGCTACAAAGTGTTATATGCCAGACTACACCAGGCTCCAGCCACCTCAAGTGAAAGAGAAATCACATATAAAGAAGAATTGATGGAAATAGCTTTCTCCACCTTTAGGAAAAAAAACATAGACCGACTAACTTTACGTCATACAAGATCTGGCTTCATATTCTACCTGGGGTGTGTGCGTCCAAGATCGCCATGTACAAACTCCTTGATGTATGTCCCAGCCTGCCAATGGATGCCACCAAAATTTATAAAACTGAAACACAGTAATTTTACTCGATAAAAGCATTAAGTTATAAGACTAAGTATCATGACAAAATCAATAGATGAATATCTTAAAACAGAAGATGGTAGGGCCACATTTAATGCCGTATCAGGTTTAATTTCAGTATCTATTTTTCTTGTTCTACAGTTAGAAGGTAAATATCCCTTGGTGACACTCAAATTAACAAGTTTTCATGGTAACAAAAAGAATTACAGAGAGTAGCTCGAAATCACTGAACTTATATACACTTTGGGAAACGATTACAAGTTGAAATGGAGGATACATAGCAACAAAAACTTGAAAGCAAAAACGTAGTAATACCCAGCCTTGTAAATTTGAACCTAAAGTCTACGAAGATACCTGAGTACAAAGATGCAGTAGAAAATATTGACAGCTTCCAGAGATTCTCTCAATCTTCATCCTATCCGAAAAAGTGAAATGAAATAAATACTGTGTATGAAAAGAACAAACCAAATGTAATTGGGAGTAAAATGTATTCACCTTCCTCAAAAAAAAAAAAAAAAAGAACAAACCAAATGTAAATGGCCACAATAAAAGAAAAAGGACAAACTTGACAATCTACTCTACCAATGAATGATCCGTGTACGCTCTAATGGACTTCGGCGATGCAGCACTCTAATTGGAGTTTTTTGGAGAATATCCTGACAGTAAAAGAAGATATTAATCTTCAGAAGAATTCAAGGTCATTGCATACGTACAAAATTTACGTAGTCCTACTGCTCAGAGGATGACTAAATAAATACATAGAACTTGTAATTCTTACAAGAGAGAGGACAGAAACACTAAAATTTCAATTAGCAGCCAAACTATAACCTAACATCAGAAGATAAGATAGCACTCCTCAGCTTCTACTCTGGTCCCTTTCCTTGCCAGGCGAGCTTAATCTCAATTTTGATGGATCTTCGTATATAAAACCAGGTCTACCGGGTTTCCTTTAGATACTCAGCAAGGCCAATTATCCTCTCATTTGCTAGGTGGCTCAGAAATGAGACTCCACAACTGCCAAAATCATGGGTGTTCTTAATAGTCATCAGATCTTCAGACAAAATCTCTCCAGATTGTTAAAAGAGGAAGAAGACTCCAGTAACATGATAGGATGATTGTTGCCAGCGGTCCCCCCACCAAGGTGATTCATCACAATTTTAAAGAGCTTTTTGATTTAGCAAACAGACTGAATTATACCTTTAAAGCACTGCTCAACCAATTCAATGGCTGTTGTGCTTGCTGTAGAGGGAATCTCCTTACAATCACTTGTTTTTAGGATACCCTCTTAGCTTCATGTAATTTTGCTTGTTGGTTTTGCAGTAATAAAATGTGGATTACCAGAAAAAAAAAGGAAAAATGTTTCCAGACACAGAGGGACAAAAATATGAAAGAGTGCAGAAAACAGATAAAAAATCCATAAAACTATGGTCCATTTGTCTCCTCCAAAGAATGAGTTAATGCTCCATTTACATGGAAAGAAGATGGAAATAAGGAATCGAAGTTGAACTATTATCATTTTTCACAATATATACGCCATTAGCTAAAACTACATAAAGGCAAGTAAACAATTTGTTTAAGGATAAGAAAAAGGTTTTGAACAATGATTATAATCTGTACAAAGTAGCACTCATATACTTGAAAGCACACGAAAAATGTAGTTTCTAATGGCAAAAATGCTAAATAGCCATCTCACCATATCTCTAATGGCAGAAATGCTTTCCAAATCTTCATCCTTCACAGGGCGAGAAATCCACACAAGTGCAGCGTATTGCTTCTGTTTCAAAACGCAACTAAATTGTAAATTGAACAGTTTAAAACAAATTTTTAGATACATCCAAACAAGTTGTCAAGAACCAAGTTACTCAGCACAAGAGCAGCTTCATCTGGATCTCCACACCAGATAAGACCAGGCCAGACCAGGTATATCAGGTTCTGAACCAGGGGTAAAGACCAAAAGAACATGGTCAAACAAGATGACAAAACCAGTAACCCAGTTGACCAAGTGACGTTAATTAGGTCTTCCAAACTCATTCAAGTGAACTACAAGACATGGAGGGACAAAAGAAGAATCTTCTGCTTTCACTACTACTTTTATCCAATGAGACATTGCGATGTTATTAATTATAGTCGATTTGTTTTTTGTTTATTCAGGAGGGTATTTTCATCATTTAATAGGTTAAGTCGCCCTAAGGGTATAAGTGTAATTTCTGAATTTTGCAGAATACTATTTATGAAAGAATCTGGCTTCAGTTGAGCGGCCAGAAATTATTTCCCTAATTCTATTCTCTACTCTCTCTTCCCTCTGTCTCTCTCGACCACTCTCGGTCTTCTTCCCTTCCCTTCTCTCTCTCAACCAATCCAATTTCTTCTTATTTCACTCCAATACTTCGGAACGAAATTATATCCTATTTCATTGGTATCAGAGCAGGGATAAATTTTAGTCCTTTTTTGTGGATCGATTGTCACAGAGGAGACCTTATCACAGAGCGACAAAGTGGAAAGGTTTTGACAAACAATATGCTGAACCCTAGCAGGTCTCAGTCTGGCTCAACCCTATCGTAAATCACAGATAGGGTGTCAATCAACCCTTACCAAGGAAGTGGCAGCCAATAAGGCAGATAGGAGACTTAGCGGCTCGAATGGACATGTTCATGGATTTGTTCAAGGGGAATGCAGTACTTCCGGGAGCGTCGACACAGTCAGTCATCTTGCCTGCGGGGCATCGCTTCAATCAGGTAAGGGTATCTTAGATACCCTTCCTATTGTTGATCGGAATTATATTTCAATTCATGTTATTCACATCAAATACCCAAAATATATAGCTTCCAACTCTAAGGATAAGCAAGGTGGAGCAGTTTTTATTTATAATAATACTCCAGCAGAGGAGAGGGTTGCACTTGCTGGATTCTATTTGGAAGAAGAGGCACTATAGTGGTTTCATAATTTGAAGAAACAATTGGGACTGTTGTCGTGGGAAAAGTTTGTGACTTTGTTCTGTACTCGGTTTGGACCTAGTGCTTATGTAAATTTTGCAAGGGAACTATCGAAATTGAGGCAGTTGTTGACAATGAGAGCTTATATGGCTGAATTTGAAAAATTGGCTAATTGGGTTACGCGCTGGCCAAAAGACGCACCAGTTGGCACGTTCGTAAGTGGCCTACATGGAGGTCCATTCAGTCCATCGTCCTTCGTCCTTGGAGGAAGCATATCACTTAGTCATGATGAATGAGGAAAAATTAACTATAATGAGATCCATGGGGTGGACCAACAAACGAGTGGGAAATATTCCAGCCATGGGGAATGTCAGAACCAGACCAAGGATTCAGAGATCAGTTTCTGGGCAATCTCCCTTACCAGCTAGACGTCCTTTTCGGACACTGTCGAAGGGGGAGATGGATAACCGCAAGGTTCAGGGGTTATGCTTTAATTGCGATGAAAAATTCAGCCTGAGTCATAGGTGTCAAAGATTTCGGTTACAATTACTGGAGGAAGGAGAGGATGAACAATTGGAGTTGGAGGTTCCATTAGGGGACGAGACATTAGATTAATCCACCGTATATCTATAGGCTATGTCAAACACAGGTTCTAGTGCAACGACAATGAAACTAATGGGTAAGAATGCGACTAAGGAAGTTGTTATTTTGATCAACAGTGGCAGCACCACAAATTTTATTTGCAGCCGACCCAACCGTTTAACATGTTCGGCAACCTGTCAGAATGTCACTATGTGGTTGCAAAGAATTTCCATCACCTTAAATTTGTTTTTGTTACCGATTAAGGGCACGGATATTGTGTTGGGACTGCAATGGCTTTGGACGCTAGGGCCAGTGCAATGGGATTTTGCCGGCTCTACATTTACATTTTCTCAGAACGGTTCAGAGGTGGTATGGAAGATTGGGCTTCCCTTGAGAAAAACAGTAGCATTGTATACCAAACAACTTACAAATATATCGGATAAATGTGCATATTTCCTATGGATGGGCAGCTCTGAATTTGGGGCAGCCGAAAGCAACGAGCCAGATATGCTGACTTCTTTGTTGAAGGATTTTTCCATTTTATTTCAGGAGCCTAAGAATGTCATCGGTTATAAGCCATGACAATGGAATCCCTCTTCTGCCTACAGCTAGAGCAGGTCTGGCCAATGCGAGGCCCTATCGCTATGCTCACAGCCAAAATGATGAGTTGCAATGCCAAGTAAGTGGGATGTTATTGTCGGGAATTATTCAACCAAGCACTAGCCCATTTTCTTCACCAATGTTATTGGTTAAAAAAAAAGATGATAACTAGCCTTTTTTAGTGGACTACAAAGCCTTGAATAAGGACACTGTTACAGACAAGTTTCGATTCCTGTTATAGAAGAGTTACTCAATGAGATCCATGGCGCTTGTGTGTTTTCCAAATTAGACTTGCAGGCAGGATATCACCAGATTCTCGTGGCACCGGAGGACATCCCCAAGACAGCATTCTGCACTCATGATGGTCACTGAAATTCTAATGATGTCATTTGGGTTAACCAATGCACCCTCCACAATTCAGAGCCTTATGAACGACATGTTCCGGCCATTCCTTAGGAAATTCATCCTCATGTTCTTTTGATGATATTCTAGTATGTAGTCGCTCTAATGAAGACCATCCTCATGTTCGTTCGCACTTCAATGAGATCTGATTATAGAAAGGGATTCTAGTAATGTTTTAGTTGGTGTAGGCAAACATCAGCCCCTCCTTGGAGATTTTTGTACCAGTTTAGAGAGATTTCCATTTTGACTTTTAATTGTGTTTGTGAGTGGTCTTGTATTACAAGAGACGCGAATTCCTTGGCCTACTATTTATCTAAAAAAAGGGTACACCTCTCCTCAATTGAGGTGAGGGTATCCCCCGCTTTTGTAAACTGACTCTCAGATGATCAATAAAACAAAGCCATTTTCTCAATAAAAAAAAAAAAAAAATAGAACAGTTGTTCATTGTTTGTTTTAAGGGAATAAATAACCTGTTTCTCTGCTTCTCCTTCTCGCATGAGGTCCCAAACTTCATTCCCCACCAATCTAAGTTTTCTTACACCAACCTAATGAGAAGAATGCAAAAATATTTAAGAAAAGATGGGATGAATTCTTAAAAACATTATTAACTAGATCTTGAAATTCTAACATGCAATACAACTAGTGCAATGCTATTTCACATGTAACAGAAAACTTGTATAAAGTATGATCATCCTTTACCAGTCATCATGTACAAGTTTTTAAAGTTTGCTACTATTGCAAATCAAATAAATAAATTAATGGAAAGAGATATTAACTCACAGGCAGCAAGTATTGCACTACTTACAAATCTGCCTTCTAAATTGTTGATCGTATCTTCTAGTTTTACAATATCAGAAGAAGAAGGAATATGCCGTGGATTGACAACTTCAACCAAAAAGGGACGTCCAGATCCTAACATTCGAACCTGAGACACGAGACAGCCTTAAACTTCATCCCAGTAAAAGTAAACAATCAGTAAAACTTTAGAAACAGGCATCATCTAAGGAAAGCTCACTAAAAGTATATCATAGGCAAATTAAGGATAAATTTACAGGAGCAACACAAGGTCCATACATCAATATCTTCTCTACCAGCAGCATGGAATTTGTAGGTATCGCTTCTACAAATGTGAAGAATACTGCCCCCAATGATCTCCTATAAAACCTCATGACGACATTTTCAGCAATAGCTTTTTAAAAAAATAAGAGAGAGAGAGAGAGAGAGAGAGAGAGAGAGAGAGATTGCATTAAATAAAATTTGATATACACCCACTTCAAAAAAAGAAAAAAGAAAAGAAAAAGCAAAAGAAAGAAACATACACACAAAGTTGCCCAAAAGGTTACCTCAACAGATGCTTCACCCATTCTTTCATCATCAATTATCCATCGTGTTTGACTTACATTTCTTGAAAACTGCGACAAAGTCAGGTGATATGAATCACATGTTTTATCTAACTAGAAATGACAAAAGAAATGATTATCCACACTTTCAGGGACAGTGTTCTAAACACCATCAGTTTTGCAATTTCAAGCAGTAAGGTAGATACAGTCTACCAATTAAACCGAACCAATCCACCAGGCTACCTCGTAGATTTGTAATAGATAAGTGGGATTATCCATGTAAGTGTTCGACAAAAGTCCCAATTCCCATCCTGCCCAGTTTGAACAGCAAGTCCAGCCCTCTTAACACACTATAATCTTCATGAATCGAGTCTGTGATCTTAAATCAAACTCCAAAGTTTCTGTAACATGGCTAATGAGCATACCTTCAAATATCTCCCTCCAATATAAATAGGTGTATGATAGCAATGATATGCCAAGTTACATGGCTGGGGGACCTATCAAGAGATAAAATTTCATGACAGTGTGTTGGAAAAAAACTCTTAGTGTAGACAAGTGCATGAGTACTACTGCACATACTATGAATTCGCAGTAGAAAAGACTTACCTTCTCTGAAAGTGCTAAAGAATCCTTGGGAGCCTCATAGGCTGTACTATCCAAATTTTCATGAATGACCTGATTTGTGTCATGTTTGAACAGTACCGTCGATCCAGTATCTATTTCCATTAGCATAACATAAAGAAAGACACAAGTGATTCCCTATTCTCAATTTAGAAAAAAAAGAAAAAAGCCTATATTGTAGAGAGCTGATAAAAACTTATAAATGTCAGTAAAACTATTCAAGTGCATTTTGCCTAATGGAGCCATGAATCTTATGACAAGTCAGACAATATTGAAAGGGTAAGTTGAGAAGAAAAGATAATCATTTATCAGAATGAATTACGACATGCCTGTTTTCATTCTCTTTGAAATTTGCTTTTCTGAAACTTTTTGAAGCTTTGATGACTCTTTAGAATGAGAATAACAAAGACGAATGCGGAAAGAGCTAAGTCCAGATTCAACACACTGCAAAACTTGAAATGTCATAATTGTCTGATTGAGACAATTTTCAAATGTAATACAACTTAATCATTGCGACAGGAAAATAGACATTTACAGCATTCAAAAATTCTAAGCAGGAATACATCCATTACCTGTAAGGTTTCAAGTGCATCTTTTATTGATAATTTCAGGCAATCTTTAACTGACAAACACTTTGTGAGAAATTTCTCTTGGAACCAATCTTCAGGCCCAAACTTCTTATTCACGTAGGAGCTAGAAAATTTATGAAATTATTAGAGACCCTTGGCATGCAGAATACCACTCTGGCAGAATTGAAACTGTAAATTTTTCTATCCAACTAGGCAGAATGAAACAAAAATCAGTTGACCATTGGAAACTTCTCATAACATCTTATTGCCGTCATAAGAACCAGCATTGATACAGTAGAGAGAGCAGCTAACCTTATTTCTAGTTCATTCTCCAATATAATTGCCGGTACAGATACTTCCAATGACAAGCTATCGGCCTGGTGCCCCTCCTTTTTTAATAATTCAGTAAGCGATGCCACAAATTCGATTTTTGGCGCCTCCCTCTCACGAAGAATATGAGCTTCTCCCTCCTGTTTATGAACAAACTGCAGTATACCCAAACAGACGATGCAAATCATTGAGTCACTCTCTGAAGCATGATGAACACTATGACAACCATTTTCTGTTTTATTGCAAGCTTTTGGGTCGTCAACAATTGATTTGATAAGTGAAGTTGACAGTTTAGATGAAGCATACACGCGACCTTGGACCCCAAACAATCGTAGAATGCAGCGAGCACACACCTGGATATCAGGAAAAGAAAGTAAAACTGAAAGTCACTATCTTCCATGACTCCAACAGTAAGAAAATCGTCAAGGTGGAGACCAACGGAAAAGAATGGATGGCCGACGGCACGTTAGTTGCAGTTGGGTGTAAAGTAACTGGAGCGAACGTTGGAAAGACGCTGAAAGAAGTGAAAATACTAACCCCGATATCAAGGAGGTCTTCCAAGGCGTGGCGCGGAACAGAGGATACTACCTCTTTGATAAGTTCTAATTCGTCCAACTCGGTCGACATATCAATTGCAAAGTCTTAAATATTACAATTTCCAGACGGTCAAAGTCGGGCAGATGAATCAGGTCATCTGTAACTGAAAGCTTCTTCAGCTGCTCACTTAGCCCTTTTGCAACTTCGGCAGGGGAGGACTGCGGAGGGAAGAGAAGGATCAACCTGTATATAGTGGGAACCTAACGCGGGATCGAGTACAGACGTCCAACAGAAAGACAGAGGAGAGGTTTCGAAAATGGGTTCGGTTTTCGAACTTTTTTTAAAAATAATTAGAAAAAAATAAATATTTTTAAAAATGACACTGTTCCAAAAAAAATTTCAAAAATGACTCTGTTTGGAGTTTGACCGAGTTGGTCAACTTTGACCAACCCGGTCAAATACACGTAGGCGACACGCTGAACGCTAGCGTGTCGCCAAACTTTTTTTAAATTAGAGAAACGTAGGCAGCATTTGAATGCCACCTACGAAGAAACGGCGAGGCGGCATTCAGATGCCGCCACAAACGAAATCATCGAGGCGGCATTTCAATGCCGCCTCAAACGTACTTAGAGAAATTTCGCGATCTCTACGGTGGCGGCATCTCAATGCCGCCTACGGATAACTTTGGGCCACCAGCTCAATAGAGAGGCGGCTTCAAAATGCCGCCAACTGAGGCGGCATTTACAAGCCGCCTATATATTTCAATTTTAGGCGGCATCAGGATGTCGCCTCTAATTAAAACTGAAGGCGGCATTTATATACTGCCTTTGAATCAAAATTAATTTTTTTTTTTTTTTCGATTTAATATGTTTTTTAACCTGTAAGCACTTATACATTCATAAAAAAAAACAACTAATCACATCCATAATAAAAAATTATGAATCACATTCATAAGAAAAAACTACTAATCACATTACCAAAAAAAATTACTGATCACATCAGTTTGCTTGAATACATTAGTAAATATACAAATTTGAAGCCGTAAAGAATTTAAAAAAAAATATATATACATTACAGAAACAATCACAAGGCAGAACTAGGCTCTGGTGCACCAATTGCCTTTTTTCTCGCCTTCTCTCGTAAAATCCTCCTAATGGGAGGGTGGCGGCCGGGCTCAGCTCCTCCGGGCTGCCGAGAGGTCTGCTCAAGGGCGGGCTGGGCTCTCGGTCGGGTGTCCGCTTTCAGGTGGAAGATCGAGCACCGTAGGGCTCGGGTACGGGCCGAACCTTGTCGAGTCCTCGACACGAAGTCGCCGTCGAGTCCGTAGGCCGACGCCTTTGCACGATGCTTTGTCGTGGAGCTCTCTCTCGGCTAGCTCGACCACGGAGAAGGCTCACCAAAGATGTGACACATCTCCGCCGACGTCGCTCCCTCAAGAGTGGAAGATCGTGCAGACCGACCGACAAGATCTTGTCCAATCTCCACCAATGTGGGTCTGTGGATGATGGGTATAAGGCTGCCCTATGGTTGACACGCCAACCACGCTCCTTACACAACCCAATCAAGGAAAAAAAAAAAATACGTTAAAAATGTGAATAAAGAAATTATAATTTCACAAATTTAAGTATGCGCACCAATGCCTCCCTCGGTATAACCTCTAGGATGGTATACCATGGCTGGCTCGGTCGGTGGAGGTGCTATGAATCATCGAGTAGCCCCCAAATACCACCTCATATAGTCACCGGGAGCATGTCCGGGGGTGTGTGCCAGGCTGCCCATAACAACAGACTCCTCCTCAGCGCCTCCCACCGGCGATGTAATCACGCGGTGGTATAGCCCAGCCCCCCCCCAGCTTCGGCCTTTCCGAGATGCGAGTAACATGCTCGACATCCTCCTGGAGTCACCTGCTCACGCTTATAAAATTAAACACTGAACAATAAATAGACATTGAACTTGGGAGTTGCAATAATTACCTGCTCCAACCCGAACTGTAACATCACTTTCGATCAGAAACATGCAGCTCGGCGATCTCGAAGCAAATAAGAGGTGTCCTAGACAACCGTGATCGCCTACCTTCAACGCAGATAGCGGTAGACGCTGCATGAAATCCTGGTACGGCTGCTAGTTTACCTAAGAAAAAAATATAATAATTACTAACGGAACTTGCTTGGGGTATGAATTGTCATTACTTGTTTGTTCAGTAAAAGTAACTTACCTGATAGCTCGGTGGTGGTCCAACTCGTCTGTATAGCACCAGGTTTCCACCAGGGTTGGTGGCATTCATCCGTCGGACGTTCCACCTAAAAAACCAATATAAGTTAGTTACCCAAGATTTTATGGAAGTGTAAATAACGATTAAACTGTATAGGTACATACCTGGAACCTAAAGGGCCACCCTATAGTTTCGGTTCCTCTAGGAGTGTCGGACGTCCAGTATGTAGATGTTCCCACTCCCACAACTGCATAAACAAACACTATACAGATAAGTCATATTCCTTCAAGATGAACAATTTTTATGAGAGAAGAGGTTACCTGCATAAGGGTGAGGCATCCAGCAATACCAACGACGACTCCGTCGCGACACGCCTTCACGAGTTCCCTGAGAGGAAGGCTAATGTGGCTGCTCCCCAGTTGTACCTCCCGTCCTCGAAATCCTCGAGCGATTGTCGGGTATGCCATGTGAACTCCTCGGGCACTACCATCCGAGAATATTGTCGCATCCACTAGATGGAGGGGGGGCGCGCAGCGTCGTGCTTTGTGTATCACCAACTCGGTCGCGTCGTCGGGACAGACTGAGAATTGGCCTCTAAGCCATGAAAGTGACAGTCGACCCCCTTGAAAACTTCTAGGTGGGAGCTCGACCCCCAGAAGTACTCTGGCCAACTCCATCCAATCCCCCCGAGTCGACCCGGTCATAGCGTCTCCGTCGACGCGTAATCCCAATAAGATTCCCACGTCCTCTAATGTGATAGTCATCTCACCATTCGCAAGGTGGAAGGTGTTCGTCTCGCTCCTCCATCTCTCTACTAGTGCGGTAATCAGCGGCTTGTCCAGTCTCAACCACTGGACTCTGTGTAGTGCACCAAACCCCGCGGCCTCTACATACGGTAACATCCGCTCGTCCATGGGCCAATGTCGTTGAGTCTGGAAATGCTCAGTGCATTCCAGGAATCCAGGGTCCTGAAAATGAGTGGGTATTGTTAGTGTATATTTAAACCCTATGTTTAAAAGCAAATATAATCACAAGTACATTTGTCCGCACTAACCTTCCCATGCCAGATGGCCTCGCTCCTGTGGGAGTCCTGATCGTACAATAAAGGGGTGTCTGCCATCACGACCTGTAAGAAAAATAAAGTAACATTAACTAACTAAGATGAATTAATCAACTCGGCTCGTGTCATTATACATTTTACATAAACTAACAAAATACATTACCGACGCCTAGACCCCGCACGGGAACTCTGCTGTTAGAAGACGGGGCTTTACAGGCCCGTTTGTTGTGACCGGGCTGCTTACAGTTGCCACACAAATATCGTCCTCTGTCGTCATCTCTCCAATCCATAGAATTGTGGATACACGTGGACATTGGTCTGCCCGGAGTCCTCTTCGGACCTGGTGGGAGTACGACTGGACCTTCCTGCACCCAAGTACTTCTCCGTGTAGGCACATCAAACGCTCGTTCAAACACCCGAGCGTTTGTAGATGCATAATAATACTCGGATGTCATCTGATGGAGGTCATAGTGTATTGCCCCGCACACTGCAATGGCATGGACACATGGAACCTGATATATCTGGAATGATCGACACGTACACTCCCTAAGCATGACGTTAACCTTGTGTTCGCCGGCCTGAAATATCCCATCACCATAAGCAACAACGTGCACGTGTTTGGCATCATCCACGACAGACCGTCAATGTGCGTCTACCGAAGGACAAAGATCACCTGTAACCTGAGCTGCCTTTTTCGCTGCGCTGTGTACAAACCATGCATTCATCCGATAGAATATCGCCCGATGCTAGGGCCTGAACAGGTAAGCTCGTGGACCGCTTCAAAAAGAAATTCACGCTCTCGGAAGAATTTGTCGTGAGCTTCCCCCAAATGACATATTTCCATCATATGCAAGGGCCCACCGCTTTCGGGGCTCATATCCTCGATCAACTCCGCTTTGGCTCCGGGACATACTTCTTCCAAGTATTTGCATTTCATGATCGTCTTGAGCCCACTTTGTTTCTGCCCCTCGCACATCTCCATACCATCTTATTCAAGTCCTTGACACTGCATCAGCTTCTTCAAATTGGCAATGATGTGTCGTATACAAAACCTGTGTGTCTGGGGGGCGGAAAGACATCCCTTACCGCTATGATGATACCACTTGTGGACGGTCGAGATGATGCACATCGGAGACCTCCCTCTAACCACCGGCCACGCCAAACATGATATAAAACCAAGTCCACGTGTCGATGTTCTCTTTCTCCACAAGTGCAAAGGCCAGGGGAAATAATCGGTTATCTCTGTCAAATGACATAGCAATCAGCAGACAACCTTTGTACTTCCCGTACAAATGAGTCCCATCTACGCTGATGAAGGGCCTACAAAACTGAAATCCATGGATAGCTGGTCCGAACGCCCAAAATGCCCGATCAAACGGCACAAAATTTCCTTCTCTCACACCATCATCCGTGGTTATCATCTTGTACTTAGTACCTCGGTTTGTGTCTTTGATTGCCTTAAAAAACTGAGGTAATAAGTTGTATGACTCATCCCATCCACCAAATACAGCAACTAGTGCTTTGTTCCTTGCCCTCCATGCTCTACTATAACTCACCTGAATATGATACTTGTCCTTGACTAGCTGAATGATCTCATACGAAGACAAAGTGAAACTCGTCCTCACGTTGGGCATAATCAGGTTACATATCACGCTAAAGGTGCACAACCGGTTGTCCATGCGCAGCTCGACGTTCAAACACGTGTTCATCATTGCATCGTCTAACTTTCCACATGTTCAACTTCATATTGTATGATGCGTATACGTGCCATGGACACCGATCACACAGGTAACGCGAGCACAGAATAAACCGTCGGTCCCGATTTATGCACCCTGAATGGACATGTCTACTTATGCAGTAGTCCTTCAAGTACATCACTAATCGTCCTTGGTCATAAACCTCTGACCGACTCCAACACCGATGGGTGGGGGTACATTATCATCATCTACGCCTGGGACCATTGTGTTCCTATATGCCACATCCATGTCCATCACTCCTATCCACGGATCGGGATACGGCTCGTCATTCTCTTCTAGAGGTGGGACACCCATGGTAGGAAGGGGTAATTCAACATCTTTTTCTTCCTCAACTTTATCCTCTGTAACTGGTTCCGGCCACGACCCCTCACTACTAGAATCATCATTTGCTTCCTCACTTCGTTCCCTGAATTCAATTGTAACTTCATCAACAACTAATGCGAAACAGAAATTAAGTAGAACTTTAAACTAGGCTAGATTGATAATTCTCACCTTTCAACTCTCTCATCCCCTTCGGCCAGAGCTTGCCCCCCGTATACCATAACAGCACCTTCGTCGGTGCCACCCACATTTTCCAAACTTCTTCCACTATCCATCTCATAGTAGGTATCCCGCTTCACAAACAGTTCCAGCGTTGATTGGAACCCATACTTCACCTGACCTAATCCGCTCTCCAGTAACACGTTATCGAGTATGGGAGTGTACATCAGCCGACCATTGCACGTAAAACTCATCCATATTGAAATGCGATCCGTGCGTGGGTTCCCTCCGAGAACATTATACATCATAGTGCACAACGTATTAAACGAACACGTCGGCTCTAGATATATAAGTCTGGTTGTCCCCCCGCTATAGCCGACCACATTGCCGTGCTCAAAAATAAATTCACCACCAAAATAACAACACGCAGGTATGACTGCCATCTTCAACTGAAATTAAGCAACAGACATTACCATACAAATTCCCAAATTACCCCTAAATAACGCCTCTAGAAACTACAACGCCTCATATACTAAATTAGCGTATAAAATCCTAAATTAACCTAAACACTCGATTAGCATAAAATATGACTGAATTACGATTAAAAATCCTTCATTAGCGTATAAAATCATAACTTAACAAAAAATCAACATTATCAAACAAATTACCAAATTACGCCTGGAAAACCCTAAATATGCATAAACTCCATTAATTACCATAAAAACCCCTAAAGTAGCATCAAATCAAAATTAACATAAAAATCTCTCAACAAGCCTCAAAACGCCTAAATTAACATCAAAAACCTAAATTAGCAATAAAACCCTAAAATTAGCCTAAAAAACCCTAAACCCTAAACACAAAAAACCCCAAATCCACGCAATACATGAAATTTAACCCTAAATCAACCAACAAACATGAAATTCGTAGCAAATGCATGGTAAATACACTACAATAGGATCGATTTCAACTGAAAACATGCATCAAATCCACAAAACGACGTCGAAACAAATTCTAACTCACGAAAAACGAAAAAATAACTTACTTTTCCAACGAAAACACGAAGATCCACGGGAGAAATACACGATTTGTGTTCGCACAGCCTCCAATCTCTGATTTGCTGCTTCGATTCGGCGGAAATAGAGACGAAAGGAGAGAGGAAAAACATTCTTTCGCTCGCGGGTTCAATTTGGGAGAAAGAAGGAAGAAGAGAAAGAATATCGTCGTGCTCGAATAAAAAGACGTAGAGGTGGCATCCCGATGCCGCCTATACATAGGTTAGGCGGCATCGTGATGCCGCCTCCGCCTGAAAAACAAAATCGTAGACATTTTTTAACTTTTTTAAGTAACAGAGAGGCGGCATCTGAATGCCGCCTCTCAAATCGACGGCGGCATTCTTATGCCGCCTTCAAATCAATAGTTCTCTTGCCCAACTTTCAAATTTCGTTTAAGTGCACTGGAGGCGATTTTCGATGTCGCCGCCAAAATGTTGTAGGCGGCATTTTAAAGCAGCCCTCGTTTTTTATGGTGGCGGCATTCAAATGCCGCCACGTTTCTCTTTAATTTAAAATTTGGCGACATCATCAAGGCGTCCAGTGATGCTTAAACCTTTTTGACCGACCGAGTTGGTCAAAGTTGACCAACTTCGGTCAAACCCCAAACAAGTCATTTTTTGCAAAAAAATTTCGAATAGTGTCATTTTTAAAAATATTTATTTATTTTTAATTATTTTCAAAAAAAAGTTCTCGGTTTTCATGTTATATTTGACTAGCATGAACCTGTGCTTCACACGGAGAAAAAAAATTTAACATAAATATATTTTAATCAAATACTACTAATTATTTTTATTATTTGTTTTATACTTTCATATATTCTATAATCTATATAGATATAGGTATAGAAAAAATTTCTTACACTCAAGTTTTAAAGAAAGGACATTTTTGTAAATGTAATTTAAAGTTTTATAGTTTTATTCACGTTTATAAAAATACCTCCCTCACATTTAGAAAAATACCCACTATTTTAAAAATCGAATCGGCCATCAAACCAGCAGTATATCTGGTTTTGGTCCAACCCACCGAACCAATGGTTCAACCATTGAATATTAAACTCTGTATTTTATATATACTTAATATTTCTATAAGACAAAAATAATGTTGATGATAGTGAATTGATCCGAGTCAATAAGAACGGGATTGGCCTCCAATTCTGGTTCATTCGGGTTGAACCGATCGGTTCGATTTATTTTTTTAAAATACTGAAAATACCTATCATTTCTATAAAATTTAATTGCAAGAGACATTTAAGAGACCCTTTTTCATTGATATAAATATATAATTATATTATTTTTAGTAAGCATTTATATTTCCTTAATAATTAAGAGTGCTTGTTTCCATGAAAAACCTCCGGTCCGCGAAGCGGCGCAATCGATTAATTAATCGACTGAAATAACAGAGAAATTACAAATTTGATGTTTGAAATTTAGGAAATTTTGCGGGTGCAATCTCCTAGCTTTCCTCTTATTCGACCTCCATATTTTAGCAAAGTTACTGCTTCCTACGAGTGACGACGAATTTTGAGCCTCTGGTTGAATGTAAATGATCAGCAACAAATTTAGTCGATTTGACAGGAGTATTTGTGTCCCGTGTATTGCAGCTTGTGACGTTTCTGGTGAACGTGTAGTGTTCCGGTAGACTGTGTGAACTTTGACGGTCTGAAGGTAGCATGAACTTCTAGCTCGATGACACTCTCTGGAGTGAAGACAATTTCAAACCTCTCTCTGAACCCTTGAACCCCTTTGTCATTGGAGTTCCTGGCTATTTGTAGTTGGTGGATCTCGCTTGCCTTGATGGAGCTCGATCCTCAGAAAGAGGATCTCGATCAACTCTTTTTGCTTCTGTTGGGGTGGGAGAAGGACTTGGAAGCTCCCTGTTTTTTCTCTCTGGATCCTCAAGAGGAGGGATGACTTTCCATTTTTCTTTCTCCTGCAGTTGAGGAGTCAACAAGACTGAATCAATGATTCTCTGGTGTGGCTTCCATCTTGGCTGGCTGCCAAACCACTTGAGAATCTGGCGTGGCTTTAAACTTGGTTGGCTGCCAAGTGACTTGAGGAGTTGGCTTGACTGAGTATGAGTCCCACGGACAGGTTATTTGGTGGACTTGATGGGCGGACCATAGAAGAATCCGCAATAGATACGAAGTAAGCCTCCAAATGACTTATTGGATGGATCGTCGGATAGGTTTATTATAAATGGGATGTGTCAAATTTTGACGCCTATAGATTGCCCCCTTGGAGATTTACATGTTAACATTTTCATCTTTTTTTTTTTTTTTTTGCCCTCCTGCTTTTTTAGGGCGGTCTAATTTTTTTTTTTTTTTCTCTTTTTTTTGTGTACATGAGTACATACATGAGGGTGGTACATACACATATACGGAGAATATTGTGTACCTGATAGGGATTTTATCTTGCTTGAGACGAACTTGTTGTCGAATTGGAAGCTCTGCAGACGGAAGAGTTTATGCCAACTCTTTCCAAATTTCGTAGCAAATCGGCGCGTATGAGGCGAATTGAAGTTAAGTGGGAGATGGTAGGCCCCACTTGGGCATCGTTGACCTCTTTGACCCGGATTTGAGAGGGTGCCCTGATTTAGAAGTGGCGAACCCGTTGTATCTTGGTCATCAATTGTCACGTTGCGCTGCGTAGCTTGAGGATTTGAAGAAGAGATAGGGGGTTAAAGGAAGGACATGGTGGGCCCCACTCTAATTGCATTGACTCTCTCCCACGTAGTCTAAGTTGAAACTTACATGCAAAGTCCCAATTTGAAGGGGATTCTACATGGAAGGATAGACTTCAATTGTAGGAATGTTGACCGTCTCCTAGAATCAAGGAAGCTTATTGGGTTTCTTCAAAACCCTAGCCACCTCTCCTCCCTCCTTTTTTCTTTTTCTTCCGACCTGCGATTTTCTCTTTTGGCTGAGGCTACGTTGCTTCTCCTGGCGACCATTGGTTGTTGCTTTCTCTTCGTTGCTGTGGTAGAAGGTAAGTTCTTCCTCTTCTCTTCTTCTTCCCTACTTCGTTTATCTCTCTTTTTTTTTTTTTTTCGTTCTCATCTCCTCTGGTATGCACAATGAAGAACGACTTCGACTCTGCGCGCAGCATTTTTGATTGCGTGGGATTACTCTTACCCGTACGCGGCTTCATTCGTCGCCTGTGCAACTTCGAATCTCCATCGCGATTGAGTAGAAATTGCACCATCGTGCGGGTTCTTCTGATTGCGAACTGTGTGCGACGATTGTTCTCCTCTAATTTCGATTTCTGTTTCCGGCGTCGACTTCATCTTCTTCTTTGTGCAATGACTTCCTTTCTGCGTGCGATGACTGCGCGACTTCGTTACGACGTTTTGAGACTTCTTGTCATAGCGACTTCATCGCGACATCTGTTGCGACTTCGTTTGCGGCTCCTGCGTGGCTTTCTTTTCCGGTGACTTCGTCGCAACTTCGGTGCGACTTCGTTCGCAACTCTTGCGCGACCTCGTTTGCAATTCTTGTCCACCTTTGTTGCGACGTCCGGCGCGGCTCCGGTGCGACTCCGGCATGATTTTGTTTGCGACTTTGGCGCGGCTTCACTTCCGTGTGTGCAACCACTCGCTATTCTGCAGCCCAGTTTGGAGTCGTTCGATCGAATTGATCGGTTGATCGTTGTTGTTGAGCTTTTTTAGTTCAATTGGTTCACTGGTATGTAGCTTCATCCTTTTCCTACTGTTTTTTTTTTGCATATGTCAATCGAAGATTGCTGTTTTTTGAAGATTTTGGGATGCCCTACTCTTCCACGCGCGACCACGATTGTACCATGAGTGCAGCCTCGTTGTGTTCTTTCTTCCTGGTCTCCGGCTCCTCTCGATTGTGGCAACAGCGCACTGCAAGTAAATTTCTGGTTGCAGCGAACTCGCATCAGCGAGTTCCGTCTTCGGCGCGTGGCTATCTTCATATGCATCTTGTCACGTTCATCTGAGCGCGAGTGTTCCTCCCTGGATCGACAACTTCACCGCAAGCGCGGTAACAACGTGCTTCTCGATCGCACCATCGATTGTACCCTGCTAGTGCAATCCTTGATTGCGCTTCCCTTCGGCCTCTGTCATGGTACTTCAACAATCGCCGTTGGTCCGCAGCTACGAACATCTATTGTGCACGAGAGCTACTCGCAACCTTCCTTCTGCGTGCGACGAGTTGATTGCACTGTGCGTGCATTGTTGAATATGCTCCTCATGTGAACTTCTTCATTGTAGCCCTCCGCAACTTCGACTTCGCCTGCACTGCAAGTGCGATTGCCCAGCTGCGTTGCATCGACAGTCTATTCTGCACAGGTAAGGTTTCCCCTTCCCGACCCTCTCTGCTCGAGCCATATGTTGTTCAAGAGAGAGCCGGGTTTTGCCCACTTTTTTTTTTTTTTCTTCTTTCTTCCCCTCAATCTTCTTCATTTTTCTCTCTGATCGTTTTTTACTTCACCCTCGATTTTTTTTGTCTCTTTCTCTCGCATTTTCTCTCGTATTTTCACTTGATTTTTTTTTTTCGAGTTGGAGATGCATACCTGTGAATCTACGTGAATTGGGCTCGACTACCAAATGGCAGAAGTGAAGAATTCGACCTGGCAATGATCCTGGTTCAGTCGCCAAATTGATATTTTGGCAGTGCGATGCTTCTCTTCTTGGTCTGGATTGGTCTGGCATGGTCGCCGATTGAATTGAGTGTGACTCTCCACATGCTGATCCGACATGGTCGTCAGTTTGCGATGAACTGACTTATTGGTCAGACTCGGGTTGGTCGCCGAGTGACAATGAACTTGGCTTCTATTGCGAACTTTGTGTCAGCCCCGATTGGATTGCCGGGTTAGTATTTCTTTGGCGAGCTTGGCTTGGTCGCTAGGCCGATAGACTTGGTGTTTTGCGGATGGCTCAGTCTCAGGCTAGTTTTGGCAGTGAGTCTGGCTTGGTCGCCAGTTTTTGTGTAACTTGCTTTCCGAAGTTTGAGGATGCGATAATTGCACAGGAACTTCGTCCCGCTTGTCGGCTCGTGCCTTCTGTGCGTTTTGCTTTTGTGGCCACTCGCCGTCAATGCGATGGTGCGACGTCGTCGAACCTAGAAGCAGGTCGAGTTCGGAATTTGGCTTAACTCGTGTGAGATTTCTAGCGCGATCGCCAAGTCTTCATCTCTCCGGCATGACTGCCGTAACGAGGCGTTTGGCTAGTTTGGTCACTAGACTTGTGTTGATGATGACGTTCTTCTCGCGATTTGCCAATGTGGCTTTGATGTTGTAATTTTGAAGCACTACTGCGAGGCCGGGCTCGATTGAATTATAGGGCCTAGGATTGTTGTTCTTTGCCAGATGTCTTTTTTTTTTTAATGCAACTGTGTTTTGTTTTTAGTCACTTTGCCTTTATTTTTTTTTTATGACTCTATTCTATTTTTGTCGCTTTTTTTTTTTTTTTTTTTTATGCGACTCTATTATGGTTTTAGTCGCTTTGCTTTGCTTTTTTTTCTTTGTGCGACTCTGTCATGTTTTTAGTCGCTTTGCCTTGATTTTTTTTTTTACGCGACTCTGTTCCGTGTTTAGTCACTTAGAATTTTTTTTATTTTTTTTAAAAGGTTTGCATGCTTGATTTCAATTTCTGGTCCATGTGCTTCTTTGGTTGAAGATGGGTAGTCCGATTTTCTCCTCCTTGGATTGGAGGCGTCCGATGTCGTTGCCCCTCTTTAAGATGACTCAGAGGGCAACCTTTTTCATAGTGGCTCAAAGAGCTTTCTTCGAATTCGGGATCCGAACGCACTGCGCCTTGCGATTTTGTGCACAAGCGCAGAGTCAGTTTTAGGTGCCAAGCTGTCGTGCTTCTGGTTTCATAGAACTCGACCGAGTTGTGGAGCCAACCGGTGGAAATTGATGACCAGCTTTGCCGACTTCCTGCGCCCGATGGTCAATCAGCTTCGCCGTCTGATGTCGTCGGAGACAAAATTTGCTGAGTCCTCTGCACTCCTCCATTGCCTTCTCTGTTCCGAAGTTGTACTTGAACAACCCGATCAACGACCAGGAGTACCTCATTCGAACATATTTGGCTTCGTGCTTTCGTCCTCTTCCGCCCTTCTACTTCGATTGGGTGAGTCTTGTACTCGGTCGTTGTTGAGAGAGGATGATTCCTTCTCCTGGTGGTTGTGTACGACCGGATGTGTTCAAGGTCGCGAGCTTCATGGCTACCGGCCTTTAGGTTGGTCTGGCTGGTCCCACATTGGCCAACCTCTACAGAGGTCTGAGTTCACTCTCCACCGGCCGTCTACCTTGGTCCTACATTTACGCTTGGTTGGTGCATTATTTCAGCTCGCATGGCATGGATGTCAGTGGTGGCAGCACTCCTTTGATGGCCTTGTATACGAACCCCAATTTGACATGATCCTTCTCTGCGTTAGAGGCCCGTGCTTTGTTTTTTCTGGAGAAGCCAAAGATTTGGTATTACATCGAATTTCTTTGGCCTGGTGTACTTTCTGATACTGGCGACCAGACGATAATGCTGGAAGAGTATGAGTACTTCCTTAGTATTCGTACTTGTCACTTGACATTATCGGAACTACCATTTCTTGGGCGTGGAGCCTTTAAGCCCTCATCGTTTTGCCTATTAGTTCGGATTTTGTCAAGATCTCCTTGGCGTACTGGACACGAATCACCGTGAGGCGCTTTCTCTGGCCGAGCTGCTGGAGTTCTGGAAGAACAATATTGCTCTTCCATGCGGCAGCATTACGGTGCCTTCAGCGTTCTTTGAGTCGTGGACTGAAAAAGTTATTCCACTTTTCGAGGTACGCAAAATATTTTTGTTTTCTTTCTCTTTTTTTTTTCAAGAGAGTAAACGACTTGCTTTGTTCAGCGTACGTGGTGGCGCTTTGTTCCAGATTCGACCCTGGCTGTTGGTTGTGTCCGTCCCCTTAGTGGCGACGAGGCCTACAGGAAAGAGCATCCTCGGCATAAACGAATCCAATGGACGACCAAGGGCAAAGGCAAGGGTAAGTCCAACATCGCGAGTTCGTCGCGGCCTTCTTTGGGCGACGAGGTCGCCACCACCGTGTTATATTTAGGTGCTCCTAAGGCTCCGACGTTGAACCTGAAGAAGGCACCTTCTCAAAAGGGTGCACCGAAAGCGGCTTCTTCTTCTGCCGTCGCTTCCACAAAGAGAAAACCCGTTTCTCGGAAGAAGTCGACGGCTGACATGGAGGGTGTCCTTGCCGTGCAACCTGTCTCAAAACAGCCACGAGGTGGTTCAACATCGCAACCGAGTTGCACTATGATTGTCCCTTTCTCCAGGGAGACTCAAATTGACTCTGTCGGTGGGGCGCCGCCATCGTTGCTTCCTCTTTCGCAGTCGAGTACTTGCAAGCTGAATACGCCTCAGGGCACGGTGGGCGCATCTCACTGTGGGTCTTTGCCTTTGCAGTTGAACGAGGTACTAGAGGATCATATCGATCTTTCAGGTTTAGATCTTTCGGGGCGACAAGAACTTGCTGCAGAAGATCGACTGACTTTGGATAACTTCGCACAAATGGAGTTTGAAGAGGACTTGGCGCCAGCTACTCAGGCCATCGGGTCTACTCTTGTTGAGGAGGCCTTAGTTGTTGAGATCCCCGATGATTCGCCGGCTGCGGAGCCTGTTCAGTCTACCCGGTTTGAGGAGCATCTCCCTACCAACATGCGCGTTGATGATCTTCCTCCTCCTCCTCCATTTCGGTTTGCATCGGAGGTCGACCCTCAGCAAGTTGACTTATACATTTACGGCAAGAGACCGCTTTTGGAGAGGCCGACCGGTCTCCTTTGCCATCGCCTCCTGTTTCTCACTTGGCTTCTGGCTCGGATGGCCCGTGCTTGCGTCATTGTTCAGAGGAGCCTCTCCGAACTCCCGTCAGCACTCAAGCAGCTCCTTTTCTTTTGAAGCTAGAATCGTTGCAACCATCTCAGATATGTATTCCTCTTTCTCCCTTCTTGCTTCTCTCTCTTTTCTTTTTGTTGAAGGTAATTTTGGCTTCATAGAGATCTACTGCTTAGCCTTCCAAGAAGCTCCGGGCGCGACAAAGGCGCCATGCTTGGGAGATGTGGACGGAATTCGTCTCTGATTTCTTGGTGGCTGACGACCCTGACGCACCTACGATGGTCGGGGATGCATGGATTTCCATCGGCCAACTACAGTAAGTTGGCATCGACACAACTGACTTGGAGCGATTTATCGAGGGCATCATCTCCTAATCTGCCAGCTTTGAGTGTTAAGTCGTTCCATGCGGGGGATGCATAGTGCTGGAGTGAAGGCTGCTGCTAAAGCCGACCTGGTTCGGTCGCTTGGCCTAGTGAAGCGTCAACGAGATCGCCGGAGAGCTGACATCAACAAGGACAAGGCTGACTGTAATACGGCCGTGTCCGAGGAGAAGTCTTTACACGAGCAGCTGGCCTATCTTTGCTCCAAGATTCAGTGGTTGCAAGACCGAGTAGCGAACACTGAGGAATGTCTCGGTGTAGATTTGGAGGAGATTGCCGACTAGGAGCGGAAAATGTCGAAGATAGACACAGAGCCAGTCCTTCGTGAAGAGGACGATCGGGAGTGGTCGACGGCCCATGTCGAGCTGTCCATGCTGAGGAACCAGATTGCTGACTTCAAGATGCCGCCCCTTTGATTTTGCTTGTCGCCTTTCCCCTTTATTTTTATAGCTACTTATAGCAGAGCTCTGATTTTTCTTGGACTTGATTTGTTTTTTTTTTTTTTCGAACTTGATTTAACTCGTTCGAATTGTTGAGATGCATCACTATTGTTATTTGCTTCTTCCTATTTTTTTTTTATTGCGCACATCCACTTTTGATCGAGTGGACACTTCGTGCCGTCGACTGAAGTTGTTTAGGCATAAAATCATTTAAGAAACTTGCCATTGATGATCGACAACTCGGTACCATCCACTTTTGCGATTTTGTAAGCACCAGTTGTTTATGCCTCTTACACAACATAGGGGCCACGAACTTGCTCCCACTTTTGCTTGTGAAGAGCATGAGACTACGTACAGCCAGAACCAATTCACCCTTTTGGAACGCCCGCAACTTAACCTTTTTGTTGAAAGCCTGGTCATTCGTGACTGGTAGCACTTGACTCTTTGTTGAGCTTTAAGCCTCTGTTCGTCGAGCGACTCTAGTTCTACGAGCCGAAGTTGGGCACACTCTTCCTCCGTAAGGCCTTCTCTTATGGCAACAAGGAGTGAAGGGAGCTGAATTTCGAGCGACAATACTGCTTTAGCGTCGTACACTAGTGAGTAAGGAGTTGATTGCGTCGGCATTCTGAATGTAGTTCTGTATGCCTAGAGAGCTTTGCCGAGCTTCTTGTGTTTGTGGCTGCCAATTGTCTTCTTCAGGATTTTGCAGAACGTTTTGTTGAACCCCTTTGCGAGTCCGTTAGCTGCTGGGTTATAGGTCGAGGACATCTTTTGTTGTAGACAAAAGTTTTCACAGAACCGATCCATGACTCGATTTCGAAAAGGTGTCCTGTTGTCCATCACAATGTACCGAGGGATGCCATACCAGTAAATCATTTGTGTCTGGATGAAGTTGACTACGGTGACAACCTTGATTTCTCGAAATGCTGCAGCTTCGGCCAATTTGGATAAGTAATCAGTTGCAACAAGAATGTATTGCTGATCATCGAAGTTTGATTTGGGGGTGATCAGACCAATTATGTCCATACCTCATGCTTCAAATGGCCAAGATGCGACTGTCAGGTGCAGCGGCTCCGGTGGCTGGTGGATGTAGTCAGCGTGGAACTGACATGCCTTGCAAGCTCGCGCTAGCTCAATGGCATCTTGGAGCATGGATGGCCAGTAGTATCCAAGCCGTTTAACTTGCATGTATAGCTTTGGACCTGCTTGATGTGCACGACAAATACCCGCATGGGTCTCCTTCAGCACTTGTTGTGTTCTTCTTTGGACAAGCATCAAAGGAGTAATCCCTCATACGACCTTTTGTATAGAACGTCGTTTACAAAGACGTATCTTGGAGTCGTTCGACGGATGTGGACCCGTTCCCTCATATCTATCGAAAGCGTGTCGTGTCGGAGAAAATTTGAGATTGGTTTGTGCCAATCTGTTGCTTCACTTTTGCGAATTGAGATGGGGAGCGACTCCTCCTTTTCTTCCATCTCATCTTCCGCTTCTTCTTCGGTTGACAGAGTGACCAGAGGGACTACCCACCTTTCGCAGATGGGTACTTGACTTGGCTTGTTGTCAATTTGAGCGAGGCTAGCTGTGATCCCAGCTAGAGCGCCGGCTGGCCTGTTCCTCGTGCGTGGTACGTAGTGGAGTAAAGTTTGTGGAATTTTGGCCAAGAGGTCGTCGGCGTGCTTCCAGAATGGCACGAGTTCAATTTTCTAGACCTCAAACTCTCCCGTGATCTGTTTAATCATGATTGTTGAGTTATCATATACTTCGAGTTGAGGTATTTCCATTTCAACCGCCATGCCGAGGATGAGGAGGAGTGCTTGGTATTATGCCACATTGTTCGAGCAATTTTGTATAAGCACGAACAAGTATGGTAGCAGGTCGTCTTTCAGTGAGATGAAGATGACTCCTTCAATGGCTCCATTTCTCCTGGCGGCCTCGTCGAAGTACATTTTCCAAGGCGGAAGTATTTTGATAAGGAAAATTTCTTCATCAGGAAATTCCTCTATCGGCTCCCATTCTGCAAGCACTGGATGATCGGCAAGAAAGTTTGCTAGGGATTGGCCTTTTATGGCCCTCTGTGGTACGAAATTTATTTTGAACCCATTTTTCCAATCGACCAGAGATGATCGGACACAAAATGATGTATTTGAGTGGGTCGGCATGAGAGATCAAATTTGTTGAGTGCGCTAGAAGATAATGCCTTAGCTTTTGAACTGCAAAGATGAGTGCTAGGGAGGTCTTCTCGATACGTGTGTAGTTGAGTTCAGCGCCTACCAACGTCCCACTCAGGTAATACAGCGATCGTTCCTTGTTGAGCAGGAACGGCTTGTCGACGATTGGAGCGATGAGCACTGGAGGTTTCGTGAGGTATGCCTTTATGCTGTTAAAAGCATTTCGGCAGGAGTCATCCCACTCAAAGGGTGCATCTTCCAGCTAAATTTGATATGAAATGCCAGATGTACGCTAGATGTCCTTGAAAGCTCTTAAGCTCTGAGATGTTTCTAGGCTCTAGCATACCTTGAATCACATCGATCATAGTTTGGTCGATTTTGATCCCTCGGTGGTGTACGACGAACCCGAGGAACTTGCCAGAGGTAACACCAAAGGCGCATTTCAGCGGATTCATTTTGAGTTGGAATCGTCAGAGTCGCTCGAACACAGCTCTGAGGTTGAGGAGATGGTCAGCTCGCTCCTTTGTTTTGACCACCAGATCGTCGACGTAGCACTCGACGCACTTGTGAAGGAAGTCGTCGAATATATGCTGCATAGCTCTCTGGTATGTTACGCCGGCATTTTTGAGACCAAAAGACATAACTTTGTCGCAAAATATGCCTTTGGGCGTGCAGAACGCCGTAAGCTCCTCATCCTTCGGGTCTATGCGGATTTGATTATAGCCTGACGACTCGTCCACGAAGGTGAGGACCTAAAAGGGTGTGTCAGTGACCATCTCTTTGATTTGGAGCTCAAGCCAGATCATTCTGAGCGTCTGTTGGCCTTCCATATTGAACCCCTATATGAGCATCGAACTTGCAAACAGGTCGCCGACAACGATGCTGACTTCCTTCATTGTTCGGATCGGTAGGATGTTGACTGTAGAACCGCAATCGATGAGGATGCAGTTGACCAGGTGATCCTTGATGTAACCTAACACGTATAGTGTCCGGTTATGAGTCTTTGCCCCCAGTTGAGCATCTTCTTCTCAAAAAGTGATGCATGGGCAAGAGACTATGAGGGACTCCTCTGGCTGCGATATCTGTCGAGACGAGGAGGCTTCCTCTTCTTTCCTGAACGGCGGTGTAAGACCGACCTTCGGCTGGTCGTTCTTCCTCATAAGTAGTTGCTCCAATTCGACTTGGAGCTTTTCTGGTTTGTCGAGGATCGTGATCAGAGCCTGTTGAGATCCAATGGGCAGGTCCAAGTCGTCCTCGAACTCGTTCAAGGGGAAATTTGTTTCAAGGACATCTCGAGGTCATCGCACTCGACCACTGGTGTTTTGCCCTTATCTTCTTTGATAGTCTTCCCGGTAGGGGACGCCGACGAGCATGTGGCCACCATCGCTCGGGGTGGCGTGGGAAAGTCTTTGGGGAAGAATTCCGCCAGTGTGACAGATCTTCTTTTTCTTCTGATTACTCCTTGGACAGCTGTCCCTGGGATTTTATTGTGGCGCTTTCGCAGTTCTTTTCTTTGACTACTTTGCCTTATTTGTGACGGTCTTTGACAATTCAACCTCTTGAATCGGCTTCTTCCGTCAAGAGCCCAAAATCCAATACCCCTCCGCGTCTGCTTTAGCGGCTTCTTGGGGTGCCCTTGCTGGAGCAATTTTTGCCGGTGATTTTTGTGTAGGCTAGACTTGGGATGGTACTCCCTTTGCATGCCTCGAGGTTTGTTGGATCTTGATTTGAGGTCAGACCGGGCCTTGATGGATATAGAGTTTACTGAAGTAATTTTCTCCATTTCATCAATTATGATGCGACCTTGCGTCGCGAGCTCCAGGATTTTGTCTTTGAGGACAAAGGACTTCTCGGTTGAAAGTCCGAGTAGGCAATGATACTTACAGAAGTTTGGCTCCTTTGATTTGTCAAGTTGCCTGGTCTTTTTACTTCTGGTAAGCGGAGCAAGTCGAGCAACGAGCATGACTGGTACGTCGGCGTCTGCGAAGATGTAAGTCTTTCATTGCTTTTCCTTCAACGTCTGCCTCTGGAAGATGGGACCGGCAGGTGGCCGCGTGGTGTAATTTAATTTTTGTTTGCTTCCCACCTTGATTGGTGTAAAGCTTTCAGTTGTGTAGGAGCCTTTTGCCTTTTCTTTCCGCTCCTTTGCGACAACTTTCCCCTTTTTGTAGGGATCAGGAATTGGACCGGCGATGTCGCCTGCTTGCTCCGTGACGACTTCCATTTCGTGATCTTAAGTTGCGAGCTCTTGGAAGTCGTCTGGTTTCTTGCCCTTCAAGAAGTAAAGAAGACCCCACGACATGCCGCGGACGCACATGTCGATCTCTGCATCGAGAGACAAGTTTGAACTTTCTTTGCAGTTGAGGCTGAGATTCCTCCACCGATTGATATAGTTGATGACCTTTTCACCTTTCTTTTGTCGAAGGTTGGCCATCTCAGCTAATGTTACGGTGCGCCGAGTACTGTAGAACCGACTGAGGAATTCGCTTTCAAGCTGCTCCCAGCTGTCAATCGATTCCTGTTGTAGCTCAATGTACAAATCAAAGGTGTTTCCCTTCAATGAACGGCCAAATTGCTTGACTAGCAGGTCACCGTCGGTACCAACATTGTTGTTGATTTCGGTAAAGTGGGCAACGTGCTGCTTCGGATGGCCGTCGCCATTGAATTGTTGGAATTTGGGCGGATGGTACCCGAAAGACATCGAGAGATTTTGGATCCGTTGAGCTGTCTCGTATGGCGCAATTGATCATTTCATTCACCGCGTCATGTGTGAGTGAGGTCGGGTCCTCGCCCTGTGACATTCGAATAGTCACCGTGACCACCAGTTGCTCGTTGTGATCAGGCTCCTCTCGATAGGGCTTAGCCAAAGCGCTGGTTGTCGCCCTGTTCCAGTTGACTTCTTGAGATATGTCGCCGACATTGGTCGTGAAGGCTTCCAATCGCTCCATCATTTGCATGATCTGGATGTCACGAGCCATAATTTGAGCATCCTTGGCCTGGATCCTCTCGTTTTGTTCTTTTAGTTTGCATTCTGCAAGTTGTTCTTCGATCGTTTTTGGCGAAGTTGCCATAGCGGCAACTTTGATGCTGGGAGTTGAAGGAGATGCTCCCGTTGCGAACTGCAGTGACGACATCTTTACTGGCGACCCTGCTGGAGAGAAGGATTCCGATGTAGTTTGGCATGGCGAGGTCGCAGTTGGCGATTGGGCTGGAGAGCCGACCACTGAGGTATGTTGGCGGGTTGTTGCCTTGATAGGCAACCAGCTCGATGGAGTGGCCACCGGTGTACTCTAGCGATAGTTGATTGACAACCGGGCCAGAGGTGTTGTTGGCGTCAGTCGACGCGGTGATTGAGCTACGGCAGTGAGCGTAGCTAGGAGTTCTTGGGAGACAGTCACCATTTGTGGCTGGACCTTAGCCGTTGTTTTGGGTGAAGCCAGATCTGGTGTTTGGTCCCTCCTCACGGAGGAGGAAGGGGTTGAACCTCCATGCCGTTTGTAGTTTTGGATCATGGCAGGTACGATGGAGACCCTCCGCGATGGTGACGACTGGGTCGGACTGGCCACCGGGGTGTGCGCCAGCAGTGTAGTGGCGACGGCCAGGTAAGTTGGCCTAGTTGCCGTCGGGATCAACCTGATGGGTGTTGTTGCGACTTGTTAGGAAGTGGCCATGACAATTAGAGGTTGGAACACCGCCGTGTGTCCTTTATGAAGGGAGCCTGTCCTACGGACAAGCTCCTGGCCAACACCCTTGTCATGGGGCGAGTGGCTTGAGGTGGAGAGGTCAGAGCGCGGCCGTTCGTCGGAAATGGGGACTTGGCTCGGCCGTTTGTCAAATTGCGCTAGACTGGCCGCAATTCCAGCCAATGCGTCGGCTGACCCATTTTTGGATCGAGGGACGTAGTGGAGTGAAGCTTCCAGAACTAGGGCCAGAAGTTCAGCGGCATGTCTCCAGAACGGCACGAGCTCGAGCTTCTTTACTTCGAACTCCCTTGTAAGTTGTTTGATGACAAGAGCCGAGTCGTCGTAGATGTTTAACTGCGGCAACTTCATCTCGATCACCATGCCGAGTCCGAGGAGGATTGCTTGATACTCTGCTTCGTTGTTCGAGCAATTTTGGGTGAGAACGAACGAATACGGAAGCAGGTCCCTTCTCGGTGAAACGAATAGAACTCCCGCGCCGGCTCCATTCCTTCGGGCAGCGCCGTCGAAGTACATCTCCCAAGGGGGAAGCACCTCTACCAGGAAGATCTCTTCGTCTGGGAATTCTTCTGTCAATTCCCATTCGGCCGGTACTGGATGGTCAGCCAAGAAATTTTCCAGGGCTTGGCCCTTGATTGCGCGTTGCGGCACGAAATTTATTTCGAACTCGGATAAGAGCAATGCCCATTTAGCTAGTCGGCTAGAAGGAATTGGTCACGACATGATGTACTTCAGCGGGTCAACTCGCGAAATCAAGTTCGTCGAGTGCGCCAGGAGGTAGTGTCGGAGCTTTTGAATTGCAAAGACGAGTGCCAGACAAGTCTTCTCGATCGGTGTATAATTGAGTTCGGCACCCACTAGTGTTCGGTTCAGGTAATAGAGAGAACGTTCTTTGTTGTCCTCGTCGCACTGAGGCAAGAGAGCCCCTACAGATTTCTCTTGCGCTGCGATGTACAACAACAACGGTTTGTCGACGATTGGAACGACGGGCACTGGTGGCTTAGTGAGGTACGCCTTTATGTTGTAAAAGGCATTTTGGCAAGACTCGTCCCATTCGAACGGCGTGTCTATCTTCATCAAACGGCTGAACGACTGACATCTTCCAGCTAAATTCGAGATGAAGCGCCGAATATACGCTAAGTGGCCTTGAAAGCTCTTGAGTTCAGTGATGTTTCTAGGCTCCGGTGTCTTTTGAATTGCATCAATTATTGATTGGTCAATTTCAATTCCTCGATGGTGTACAAAAAATCCCAGAAATTTGCCCGAAGTGACACCAAATGTGCATTTCAGCGGGTTCAGCTTGAGCTGAAACCGTCGAAGTTGCTCAAATATTGCCATAAGGTCAGAAGGTGATCTGGCCGCTCCTTCGATTTTACCACCAGGTCGTCGACATAGCACTCGACGCATTTATGCAGAAAGTCATTGAAGAAATTCTGCATTGCCCTCTGGTATGTCGCAGCAGCATTCTTGAGTCCAAACGACATCACCTTGTAGCAAAAAATGCATTTGGGAGTTCGAAAAGCAGTGAGCTCCTCATCCTTCGAGTCCATCCGAATTTGGTTATAACTAGATGATCCATCCATGAAAGATAGAGTTTCATGCCCCGTCGTCGCATCGACCATAAGTTCTGTTATCGGCAGAGGGAAGTCATCTTTCAGGAAGCCTTATTCAAGTAGCAAAAGTCGACGCAAACCCGAATTTGGCCGTTCTTCTTCTTGACCGGCATGATATTCGCGATCCAAGAAGGATACTTCACCTCTCTAATGAAATTTTCCATGATGTATTTGTCGACTTCTTTTTCGATCTCTGGCACAAGTTCTGGCCGGAACCGTCGTTGCGACTGTTTGACTGGCCGAGCAGAGGGATGAACCGCCACTTTGTGTACTGTGACTCAATGATCGAGGCCTGACATTTCTTTGTAATTCTAGGCGAATATGTCACAGTATTCACGAAGTAACGACATATACTCGACCTCTTCTTTGGCCGATAGTGACGCGCTAAGGAACGTTGGCCTCGGGTCCTCTTTTGTGCCCAAGTCGACTTTCTTTAACTCGTCGACGATCAACTGGCCGCCCTCCTCGAAAGTAGCCGGAGCCTCATCCAAGATGAACTCATCGTCCTCTTGATTGTCATCGGTGACAGAGATATGATTTACCGTAACCGAGTCGTATGCGCGAGCTTGTGCGATGGCTGCTCTCAATGTGTAAGTAATCACCGGATTCAAAGCATTTTTCTTTTTCGCCGGAGTTTGGCCGACTGAAACTTGGTGTACATCTGCCGATGTCTTTCTGGTTATTTTAATTGGGTTCGCCTGAGCTCCATAGATTTTGATCGGCTTCTCCTTCTGGTAACTGAGGTCTAAGCGACCTTGCGTAATTTGGCGACCCTCTTTTCTCAGCTTCTCTTGTTCAGGAGTGAGGACCGACAGATCGACGGGGGCTTCTCGTGGAGCTGGTTCTTTGTGAAATTGCCCTCGGCTCTGGCCATCAGTCGGTACGCGTTTGGGTCGAAGCCTTCGTTCGAGCGAGTAGATGGCAACTGCTCGAGGTTCGGGAATTGCTTAATAATGCTTCGGTCTTCAAGCTTCGGCAGTGGGAGGGTGACCTTTTCTGCCAAAGGGTCGGCTGGATTTTGTGACAGATGGCCAAGGGAGCTTCTCCCTTCTTTCTTTGCGAGTGAGGAATGTACCGTAAGATAGGTACATTTTGCTGCGTCGGTGCTGGAGTTGTTGTGGCCGATTTGTGGCAGTGTGCCGACGGGTTGTTGTGTACCGGCTATTTGGGAGACATGACTTGCGTCGTGGTCTGCTTTTGGGACGCGGCTTGCGTCGACTATTTGGTTGAAGCAGCTTGCGTCGGCTGTCTGGGCGATGCAGCTTGCGTCGGAGTGTTCCTGGTATTTGACGCCTGGTTCGGCCAGGGCGACAATTTGACAGTCAGTCTGGTCGTCAGATAGAATTTGGCATCTGCGAGTGATGCCTCTGCCTCTATGAACGGACTTTCATCGGTGTACACCGTCTTTTGGTCACCGTTCTCCTAGTACTTGAAGCACTGATGAAGTGTTGATGGCACAACTCCGTTCGCGTGAAGCCATGGTCGACCCAGGAGCAAATTATAAGATGTTCTTGAGTTGATGACTTGGAAAGGGGTTTCGGCCACCATGTCGCCGATGTGCAATTTGAATGAGATCATGTCGGGCGTCCTCTGGCCTTCCTGATTGAAGCCTTGAATGAGGAGGGAGCTCAGAGAGAGGTCGTCGGTGGAGAGACCGACATTCTTCATTGTGCGAATCGGCAGAATGTTGACTGCGGACCCACAATCGATGAGAATGCGATTGATTTTGTGGTCTCTAATGTAGCCAGAGACGAACAGCGGCCGATTATGGTTCTTCGTCCCCAACTGCGCGTCCTCTTCTAGAAATGTGATGCACGACAGACATGAAACGGCGATCGCTTCCTCTGACTTTGCCATTTGCGGAGAGGATTGCGCATCTTCTTCCTCCTTTCGGTAAGGTGGTGTCAGTCTGACTTTCGGCAAGTCGTGCTTCCTCATGAGCAGAATCTTAACTTTGGCTTGGAGCTCCTTGGGTTTGTCAAGGACTCGAATTAAGGCTTGTCTTGACCGAATGGCTAAGTCGAGGTCGTCTTCTATCTCGTTAAGTGACAAAATTTGCTTTAATGACGTCTCGAGGTCGTCACATTTGACGACCGGCCGTTTGCCTTTATCTTTTGTCGCTGTTTGCTTGGGAGGAGCTGTCGAACCAGTCGCCACCATTGCTGGCGGCACGAAGAATTCCTTTGGAAAGAACTCCGCCAGTGTGACAGGTCTTCTCTTCTTTTTATTTGCTCCTTGAACATTGGTCCTGGGAGCTTTCTTTTGGCGCTTCGCGGCTCTTTTGTTTGGCCGCTTCGCCTTTGTTTTGGTGTTCACCGGCGCCGGTTCGATTTCTGGAATAGGCTTCTTTCGCCGGGTGACCAGGATCCACCCCTCTGCGTCGGCTGTAGCTGCTTCTGGGGGTGCCGATTTTGGTGCGACCTTAGCCGGTGGTCGTCTGTTGTTGTGCGGTTGGTTGGAGGGACCGGATTTTGGACGGTACTCCTTCTTTGTGACCTGCTTTTTGTTTGGCTGAGTTCGTCGGTTTGGCTCAGCTTGGATGGAGATGACATGTGAGGACGCCATGTTTTCGGCTCCTTCGATTTCAATGCGGCCTTGAGCCACCAGCTCCATGTTCCTGTCTTTCAGGACGAATCACTTCTTGGTCGGGTGCCCGACCAAGCGGTGATATTTGCAGAAGTTTGACTCTTTGCTCCTGGTTAGGTCGCCAGGTCTTTTGATTTCTGGCAACTTGAGCAAGTGGTTGTCGAGGAGCTGGTCCAACATGACAGGAACATCTGCGTCGGCGAATGGGTATGTTTTGGACTGTTGTTCCCCAGTGAAGGCCTTCGGTACGTGCCCCCGATTAGCTGTCGTGGGACATAAGTTGCTTTGACCTTGCTCCCGACCTTGATTGGTTTGAGAGCGTTTGTCGCGAATGATGCTTTTGTTTTCTCCTTCGTGTCTTTGGGCGCGGTCGCGGCTGCCTTTACTTTCTTGAGAGGGTCAGCCGATGTCGAAGCTTCTTCCCCCCGCTACTCCATGAGGTTCTCCATATTGTGAGCCCCTGTCGCGATCTCTTGAAAGTCGGTCGGCCTCCGACTTCTAATGTAGCGCAGGAGTTCCCATTGCATCCCTCGAGAGGACATTTCGATTTCGGCTTCGAGGGATAAGTTTGAGCTCTCCTTGCAATTGAGGCTAAGGTTCCTCCACCGGTTGATGTAGTCAACAACTTTTTCACCCTTCTTCTGTTTTAGATTGGCGATCTCGACCAGAGTGACGGTGCACCGGGTACTGTAGAACCAGCTGAGGAATTCTCGCTCCAATTGCTCCCAGCTGTCGATTGACTCCTGGGCCAGCTCGATGTACCAGTCGAAGGCATTTCTCTTCAACGATCGGCCAAATTGCTTGACCAGCAAGTCGTCGTCGGTGCCGGCGTTGTTATAGGTTTCAATGAAGTGGGCGACGTGCTGTTTGGGATGCCCGTCGCCGTTGAACTGCTAGAATTTTGGAGGATGGTAGCCGACCGGCATCAGGATGTTTTGAATCCTCTGCGTGTAAGGCCTCCGGTATGCGACAGATTTGTTGTCACCCAAGCTGTTCCGTACAGCGCGGTTGATGAGCTCGGTGACTGCGTCGAGTGTGAGGGCAGTCGGCTCTGCTTCGACTCGACTTCTGCGAATAGCTATCGGTACGAAGGCGACAGTTCGTCATCAGAGGCAGGATCTTCTAGCAATGGTTCCTGGTAGTCGCCCTATTTCGATCAACTTCTTGAAAAACGCTGCTAGTGTTGTTTGTGGCCGCGCCCATTTCGAGCCGCTCTAGGATCTTCGCAATTTGGAGGTCGCGAGCTGCGTGTTGTGCGACTTTGATGTGTAGCTGCTCGCATTGTTCTTTAAGCGCAACCTGCATTTCGGCGAACTGCTCTTCAATTGTTTTGACCGATGTCGTCATTGCGGCCATTCTAACGGTCGGCGTCGGTGAAGTTGTTCCCGACGTAGATCAAAGTGGTGAGATTTTGGCCGGCGACCGCATTGGGGAAACAGTCGTCGGTGTTCTCGAGCGTGGAGTGGTTGCGGTGGGTGACCAGTCAGAAGAACCGGCTACTGTCGATTGAGCGCGATATGTGGTTTTGGCGGGTGACTGGCTTGTGGTGGCAGCCCCCGGTGAGATCCGACAGGGAGGAATGGGTGATAATGCAGCCGGTGTCTGTTGGCGAGGTAAGCGGATTGGTGATGGACCGGCTGCTGCGGTGAGCACGGCCAAGAGATCGTGAGATATGGTCGCGATCGGAGACCTGTCTTCGGCCGTCGCTCTCTATACGGAGGAGGCCGATGGCGAATTCACTCTTGCCGCGGCGGAGGAAGTCGTGCTCCCTGTTGTTCGCAGCGCAGCACCAAGGCAGGTACGATGGAGCTCCTTCACGATGGTGGCGACTGAGCCGGGCTGACAGTCGGGCAGCGAGGAGGAGAGGCAGCGACGGCCAAATATGTTGGCTTGGCCATCGCTGGCATTAATTTGGCGGAGGCCGCGACTGGCTTGGTGGAGGCCACGGTAGCCTGTGGCACGAACACGATGGTTGGACGGCGCGCTTCGCGCATGAAGGGAGCCTGTCCAGTGGACAAGCTTCTGACCAAAGCCCTGGTCATTGGGCGAGTGACCGGTGGTGGAGAGGTAGGAGCCCGGAGGTCGGGTGGAGATGCGGCAGCTGGTCCGCAAGCTCCTGCGGTTGAGCTTGCAGTCGCGGCAAGGCGCGGGTGAGTAGAGCTTGAGGTGGCAATTTGCTTGCCCGTGTTGTTGTTGTTGTCGTTGCCGTTGTTGGCGTTGCTGGCGTTGCTGGCCATGGCTAAGGGATATTTTTTTTCTTAACGGAGAAGGAGATGAGAGGTAGGAATGGTCCCACCGGGCGTGCCAAATCTGTTTCACTAAAAATCCGCCGGTCCGCGAAGAGGCGCGACCGAGAGAGTAATTCGCATTGTGACAGAATATTTGTGTTATAGTTGTGTTTGAAAGTCAAGAAAATGCGAGTATAATCTCCTATTCTTCCTCTGATTCGATCTCTGTGTGAATTTAATGAAGTTTAAGCTTCCGGTGAGTTGACGACGAAATCCGAATTCTGGAATGAGTGTGCACGAACGATGACGGCTTTGGTCGGTCGGACGGAAATATTTGTATTCCGTGTGTTTCAACTTGTTGACATTGCCGGTGAACGTGTAGAGCTGCTCCCGTCGAACTGTTGAATTTCGACGAACTGTGAGTCGCTTGAACTCCTTCGGCTCGAAAGAGCTTCTGTGCGTGGAAGTGTACTTGGACAAAAATTTTTTCGAACCCTTGTGACAGAGCTTTTCTAGCTATTTGTAGCCGACTCTATGTAGTTGTTGGAGGATCGATCCTTGGAATGGGGATCACGATCCCCTTTCTGCTGCTTCTTTTGAGAGAGGAGGAAGACCGGGAGTTTCTCTGTTGGATTCCCCTTGAATGAGGATCGTGAACCTCCTTTCTTGGCCTCTACCGTTGGTGTCCAGACATGGTCGTTTAATTGCTGGCTTGAGTGGCAGTGTGACATGGTCGCCGATCGCTGGCGACGCCGCTCCTCCTCACCGACCGGGTGTCGATCAGATCGATGACGACGAACGACGCCGAATGGACTTAGCGATGGGCTACGACGAATGACTTTAAGAATTGACAGAGCCTACCCACGACGCTCGATTGCTGGATCGGTGGACTTTTGGGATCGTCGCATTTGGGCTAGCCGCATTTTGGTGCATACAAATAGGTAAAGAAAAAAAATGATAAAAATGACATAGGAATCTGTTAAATTTTAAAAAATATAATGACTTATCATAAATTTTGAAAATAAAATTGATTCATATAATCAATAAAATAGTATGAATCGAATACGTAGCCATTATCCAAAGGCAAATCCTGTAACTACACTCTTATTCATTTCACTCCAAAACATTTCACTCTAATTATCTCTTATCTAAATGGCATAGACACCAAACTCTGTGATAAGAATTTTCAAGCCTTATAAGTGGAGGAAAATTGCTATGGCAAGGCGAAAAAGGGAGGGGGAAGCATTATAACAAACGACTCCTCCGCTTGTCTCCAAAAATCATCACTTTACATTACCATGTCATTTTGTAAAATTTAGCCAAAAAAAGGAAACTTTGATACCTCGCGTAAAAGAAGTCTATATTAAAATTTATCCAATAATTCTCTTTTGAGGTCCTGATTTGTGGTTCCAGCAAAGTGAAAGTATGTTCTCAAAAGAAAAGTGAAAGAAAACACAAAAACTGCACTGACGCTGCCCGACCTTCAGAATTCATGGATTTCATAATGACGATGGTCGGTGATTAAGAACCACATAGCCAGAAAGCACCGATCTGTTTCGTTCTTTTACAACCACCAGAAACAAAACCCTGCAAAGTGCCAATTTATGCTTAACTAACAGAGGACAGAGAAACTATAACTCAAAGTCACAGAAGTGAAAGAAAAGTATTTTTACCTTGGCCCATCCAACCACATCTTGGTGATCAATGTTTCCCCAGGATAGACATGAAGAAGGAAACGACCCAAGATGCCTTTCACTAAAGCCGGATTTCCATCACAGAGACACTTAATGATTGCTCTAACAGCGAAGCCCAGGGTGCACAACCCGTGTAGTATTGGGCGTGAAAAGCTTCAAATGAGAGGGGAAGAATCAACTAGGATGCTCAATGCAGAACAGAGGAAACTACTACTAAGTTAATAAACTAGGACACTCCATTCAGAACACAGGAAACTACTATTAAATATAACCGAAGATCAGAGAATCTTTGAAGTGGAACTTCCATCTCTTAATAGTATCATGATTCTTAAATTTAAACTTCACTATTGAAGGGCATAATTCCAAAAACATTCTTCTCAAGTTCATATTTAAAAGGAGCTATCCTTTGTGCCAAAAAGTACAGGTGAGATCAGAACCTGCTCAATTAAAAGCTCAATTACCTGTTCTTCTATCATTTAGTTTAACAACTAACTAAGAAATTGGTAACAGAAGCTAACTTCTTCCACCTTCTAGTTTCTTCTAGTATCTTCCACCTTTTAGTTTTACTTGTAACTTATAAATTAACAACAGAGGCAAAGATAAGTTAAACAAGTAATATTACTAACCCGGCAACACCTGCAACCATGGGATCTGAGTGCAAAGGGTTGTAGTCACCTGATAACCTGTACAATAATGCCTGAACCACATTTTAATTACTGAAATTAGATTGCCGTAGGAACTAAAGATCCACTAAGGCCCCAGTTAGCACAACAAGTTGGATTTAAAGAAATCATAAGCAAGCAGTAAATGTGCAATCATGAAAAATAAAAAATGCCTCCCAATTTGGAAGCAACAGCAAGTTCTAACCTAAGAAACAAAACTATGTAAAATTATAGGGAAGGAGCTGTGGCTAAGGAATCAATATTAAGGGATTTCTAAATAAGAGAATGAGAAGAGAAGGATCGGGAAAAAAATATTAGATTTAAATGGCAATCAAACTGCTCTGCACCACTTGATATGATGATAATCGTATCAGATAACTTACACTGTTTTGAGAGGTATGTTCTCTCCTAGATCACGTAGGGAGACTATTTTTAAGTGAAAATACATTCTGCCCTAATCAGTTCAGACGTTGGCTATCTAAAATTCAAAAGATATTCAGCAATTGCAAAAGATTCCCTCTTTTCACAATAATTGCCAAAAGAACCTAAATTCCCTAAACTGTGACTAGGTCCAATCAACTAATTAATACTGCAAATAAAGAAATAAAGTAATGATAAAAGAGGCAAATATCCTCTATAATTGTGTCAAAATTTTGTGGATAGATGGATTTCAGATATCCAAAATAGCTATCTGGAAAAGCACAGTTCCAAGATTTCAATAGGCCCTAGCCTGTAGATGACTAACATTATCTGAAAGAAGTAATTACGATGTAGTTGTTGTCATAGTTGTCTTTCTATATAGACATAATTTGCTCAAGTCAGTAAATGATGTAACCAATTTGGAGCAAATTCAAATTGTATATAAATGCAGAAACAACCTGAGATGGGCTAGTACTCTCTTCGTTCACTGTAAAGGGGCTAGTTTTGGGAATAGTTACACCGGGAACTTGGCTGGCTGGGTACTTGGAATATGAGTACAATGGTTTAGATTTTGAAAAGCCACCAGCACCACGTAAAAAGATAGAAGACCTGCATGTACAGTTAGAGTAAAATGTCAATCATAAATGCTTTTAGATTTTACTAAGATGAGATACTTGACTTCCTTACTGACCGGTTCATACAGAGTGCTTCTCCAGTCTCTTTATTATAGCTTGTTGTCTCAATCTCAAGCACAGTGGCTTTACCTGGAGCAACAACCAGTAGAACTAAAACTCATCTGCATGAATATGTGTGAATCATGAAAGACATTTGTTTTGGCTAGAAGTGGTTTCAAGAAAGCTGTAGTATTTGTTTATAGATGGCAATGAAAAAGTTAACATTTCTTAGTTTTTATTAATTATATTTTCTGAAATACTGGTTAAACTCAAACATAAAAGATAACCCATGCACCCATGAGATATGATGCCAAGACCTTATATTAGACTCTAATATGGCCATTAAACCTATGCACTGAGGCACATGCTACTTCAATCCTAACGACATTAACAGAAAATAAAATAGCAAAAGAAAAGAATAAGTCAATTTTTTTTTTAAAAAAAGGGAAATGGTAAAAGGATAATCCTCCCATTATCTTTTAGAAAGTATGGAAAGTAATAACATCAAATTCTTCTAAAACAGAAGTTGCAACAGAAGAAATATACCTTTGTCATGCAAACCAGAAATGAGGGTCTTATTTTGAACCTGAAAATGGTATAATTTGAGCCTTCACACAAATGAAAATTAAATAACTTGGAAGCTAAGACAAAATCATACACAGCAGCTTGAAGGCAAAGGCTTGTAGATTTCCATGTACTGTTGTCCATGTAATAAAAGACGTGGGTCAAATCTGACGAAAGGCCAATAATAATAGGTTAGTTAGAAAGAAACATGCATTCAGGAGCTTATGATCAAGCATTATTGTTAATCTTTATGGGAAAAGGGAATAGAGATGAAGGATCAGTTGATACAGAGCACTTACTGCAAACCTTGTACTTGGTGAAGACGACTTGTAATAACAAATGGAAACAGTGCAGCAAAAGTTGGCAAAACCTGCACTAAGGAAATTTAAAGAAACAAAAAATCAGATGAATTTTTTTTTTCCAGAGCAAGACCATTCATTTACAACAAACAATGCAAACCAAAGATGCTTTTCTACCAGTTCATGAACTTCTTGATAATGCAAGAGATACTACAACTGTCATTGCAGGAATCCAGAAGAATATGAGCAAATAATTTAGAGCCTCAGCAATTAACTATTACTGTTTGTAACACTTGATCTCATCTCGCATTCACTCTTATTAGCCAATTAATATTGTTTTATTTTCTAAATATAAGGCATATAGACTGCTACTCCAGCTTAATTAAATCTTAAGTAAAACATCCAACTTTAAGTTTCTCTTATGGTTATGACAAATCCATTAACCTGAATAAATTGCTGTCCATTTTCATGGTAAACATATTTGAGCTCTTTCTCGTCCACAGCATTCCCAATACAAGAACCAATGCCAAGGGCATAAAGTGCTACGTCCCTGAAAACAACAGAAACATGTCATATTTTGAAAGGAAAGTTGATACCTTCACCAGCAAGTGTGGTAGTGAAGAATATATTCTTCTGAAACATCAAAGTTCTGATCATTTAAAAAGGCCATCAAGAAGTCTGCAAGTTCTACCTCTCATCATAGTTGAAAGCCGTCTGATATGCATCCATATATGCAAGTCATAAATAAAATAGTCAATATAGCTGAATGAATAAATTTCCAGACTAATTTTAAGTGGTTCAAGGAAAGCAATATTCCTCGTTTATGGCTAAATGATCTGAAAATATTCTCAATTTTGTGTTGCGGTCTGGAGATTCCAGTAAGTGTAGACGCATGAACAAAGGAGAAGTAATTATAATAAACAGTTGAATGTAAGTTAACAGAGGAAGCATCAAATTAAAATTTCGCTCTTCATCCAGAGAAATTAGATTTATCTTATGTTTACCGGAAGTTTATCCATTCGAGTTAGCAAGAGTTCCTTTAACTGACAGAACATGGAACAAATAATATATGGGGCATTCCCTTGGGTTATCACATACACACAATCCATCATAATTATGACTCACTTCAAGAAGAAACAAGGAAATATTAAAGAAACCATCAAACACGAACGAGTACATTTAAATTCCCCAAACGAATTCCAAATAAAAACACAAACCTCTGGAAATTTGTGAGCCAAGACAAGCTCCGGGTCACAGACGGTAAAGCTGGAATCCGCCATCAGTCGGCCGGTAATTACGGGAAAGCTTCAGTTCTTCTGTCAAAGGCGAAATCGTGTTAATAATACAGGTCTCAACGCTCAAGGATGATAAAAAATTCTATAAACAATACCGCAAATTTTGGTTCCAGCAAAAATCTAAGCGCTTTCAAAGGGAAGTAATATCCAACTTACCAGACCGCGCCAGGAGATATGTAACGGTTGAAGATGGAGACAAATATGGAGCTTGTTCAATGAATAAGGAGTGCGACTGACCAGAACATTTAATATTTAGATGTGATGGTCGCTAAATTCTAATTTCGTGATAGGTTGGATAAAGAAAAATCCAGATGACTGCTTAGATAAAATATCTAATCATGAAGATTTCTGCCAAAAGATGGTTTTCAATCAAACTTACTCAAATAAAAACAAGGAATTTCAAGTCTGCATGTAATTTCTTTCGTTAAACATCTTTGGGAAGTTATTACTTTTACGTCCAAATTGAAACAAACAGTGAAGAGAAAATTAAAAAGGTTATGTATGATTATATGTCGTATTACGTATAAAATATATTGTATTAATAAGTTTATTTAAATTGAAATGTCTACCTAGCGGGGGATAGGTAAAGGTAGACATGGGTCGGGTTTTTGCTGTAAACTCAAATCCGGCCAGACCCCTTTCATAATCAATAAATACAAAAAAAATATTAAAAAATATATAAAAAGTATTTAAATAAAAAATAAGATAAATTAATATAAATCAAGGGGTCAGGTTCGGGTTTGTATGATAAGTTGAATAGAGTTTTGATTTGTGTTGATAGAAATGTGTTATACGAATAATGAAACCATGAAGAGGAAAGAAAAACTTTACTATTGCTATGTAATTTGGACCTTCTATTTCATTTTCTTCAGCAATGGACACTTCTTAATTGGAACTAATTTTTTTAACAAGCACCTGTATGAATGAATTTTGCGAGGACCGAAAATTATGGTCCAAATCAGCATTGCAGGGCTCAGGTCAACAAGTCAAAAATTGACCCCACTCAATCAACAAAATCAAGCCGTCAATCAAGCCACGATGAACCAACGGCCAAGATCAAAATTGCCCCGTCAACAGTCTACAAGGGTGACAAATTAGACGATTAAAGCTACATAGTCAGCCCACAAGGATCTTACGTGGATCAATTTAAAAAAAATATTTTGCCTTGGTCTAAGGCAGTTCCACATTTCAGGGAAGATGCTACAAAGAAGTGGTCGAAGTGGGTTACAACTGCTCCGACATACCTGGTCCACAAAGTTAGAGTTCAACAAGCTTATAAAGCAATAGGCTTGGAAGGAGAGAGAGACAGATAACAAAGACACAGACATACGGGAGAACGTACGTCAGAAATTCAAGAAATTCTAAATCGCCACCCCAAGTCACTGAGATAGCAACAAGCACTTATGCCGCTATTTCACAATCAACTGCTTAAGGCCCATCAGAATATCATCTTTTCCGTCAAGCTCAGGAGAAATTCAAATTCGTTTCATTCGTTCGTAAGAAGACGTACGTCGACTATTTCGTATATATTCGAAGATCGAATCAAAGGAGTTCTAGAAGTCGCACCCACACATTCACCGCAAAATTACCAAATTACCCTTCTATTATTTTCTATATTGTCCATTGGACACGTATTTTATGGTCCACCTATTTGTACTCGTTTACAAATTTGGCACGCCCGATGGGACCCTTCTACCTTTCATCTCTTTCTCCGATCTATTAATTCAAATGGCCGGTTCCAACACCAACATGCAACAACAAGGCCGCGGCCAAAACTCTAGCTGTCGGAGCCAACTCGTCACCGACACCTAGGATGACCGATCATTGGTCACCTTCCCTCGCCCTCCGCGTACACCAACAGCCGCTGCTGCCCCCCAGGCCAGAGGGATTCGTCCATCCCAGGCTCCTGTGGTCATCCGCTCAAGACCGACCACTAGATCCGTTACAGGATCCCTGCCAACATAGCGCCCTGTGCAAATTCAGCCGCAGGCGGATCAAGCACCGGCCAGCCCCATAGTTTCTCCAACAAGGGTTCAGCCCTCAAGGAGCTATTCAGCTGTTCTGACATCTCCACCGCCGATCAGTCCAGTGGCCAACCCGATCGCAAACCCAGCGAGGAACTCCCCTCCAACTACAAGATGGGTCCCTGCGCTGATCACTCACTTTGAAGGGAGACATATCATTCCTTCCCTAGTGCGATCGACCACATCATCCGAGGCACCTCTTACTCCAAGTCCTTCTTCCCCCACATCTCCGGTCATCAGAGTTTCCGTGATGATGACGCACGCCAAAACGGTGGAAGAACAACTGGCAGAACTCCAAGCTGCCATGAAGGAAAGGGACGAGCAGTTAAGAGAAAGAGAACTGCAGAGGGATCTTCAGATCGCCACAATTCTGCAAAAGTTCGAACTTATTGTAGACCGTTTGGGAGCTTCCTCCCAAACCAGAAATGATGACGGTCAGGCAGGACCTAGCACGACTGCCAATCCTGTTACGATCCCTCCACCCCTCATCCGTCCATCTCTGGCTCCAAAAATTCATCCTGCCACTCAGAGAGTTTAGCTGCCTTCGTATAGCATTTCGATTCAATGACAACTGGATCTGACTGTAATGGGTACTTAATGGCCTGAAAAATTTTGGGCTTAAGGCTACTAGACATGGCACGGGTTGTCATGTGATGTGTAGCATACGGGATAGTGGGTTGGGATGTAGGCGGGCCCTTAGTTGTAGTCGAAGCTGGTGGTTCAGAGCTAGGTGATGATGGTGGATCTTGGCTGGTGGGTGAGGAGGCCGAGTTGGCGAGTCTCTCACAACAGGTGTTTTTGCGGGTAATGACGGCACAAAAATATGGTTGGGGGACAAGTAGGTGGCCATGGTAAGAGGGCAGTAGGGTAGTCTGTCGGTGCAGTGTCGCTCGGGGTAGGTAGCAGAACAAGTTTAGAGAATGGAAAATGTGTCTCACCAAACACAACATTTCTCGAGATGTACACCCAACCAGTAGACATGTCAAAACAATGGTATCCCTTGTATCTATTGTGATAGACCAATAAGACACAAGGCTTCGACCGATCCTCGATTTTGTTCTTTGAATAGGGTCGACGACATGGGTAACATAGATAACCAAAAATACGAAGACTTGAGTAATCCAGATTCTCATTTTTGAGGACTTGTAAAGGACAACGAAATTGAACCAATGAGGTTGGCAGTCGATTGATGAGATACACGGCCATAGAAAGGTCAAATTCCAATGAATCTTAGGCACAAACGATTGGGCTAACAGTATAAGACTGACTTCAACGATGAGCTGATGCTTACATTTAGCACGACCATTTTGTTACGGTGTATAAGGACATGAAATATGATGGTGGATACCATTGCTGCGCAAGAAGGATTGAAACTCATGGCTTAGAAATTCGCCTCTCCCATCGCTTTGAAACTATTTAATCTTGTGGGAGAGGGAGTTCTCAGCCAAAGCCTTAAAATTTAGAAATGCATGAAAAACATCAGATTTGGAACGTAATAAGTAAAACCATGTGAATCTGCTAAATTGATCAATGAAAGCAACATAGTATTTATTGTTGTATAGTTTTTAAAATGATGTAATTCATTTTAATTTATTTTCTATAAGTTTTATCTTATTTCCACAATTGAGATGTATCTCAGATGGGGAAATGCTTGATTAGCATATGAGAGGTCCTGGGTTCGAAACTCGGCACCTCCATTTGAGATTCATTTATTTTATCAGAGATGAGTTCGATATGACCGTTGAGATAGATCTAGATCCGCACCGTTGATTGACACGGTTATTGATCCGATCCATCGATCAAGTTGGTTATAGATCGATGGTCGGATCGAGTCGGTTCTGAATGAACGGTCGATCGGACTGGAGGGTAAAAGTGTCTTTTCACACAAGTGCCCAGGGAACCCTATAAATTGGGTTCCACAGTCGATAGAGCGAGAGACTTGAGAAACACTTGGAAAGTGAAAGTGAAAGGTTCGCTCGATCTTGAAAGTTCGTGGACGTTCTCGTTTGTTCTTGAGTTTGAGAGGAAAAAAATCAGAGATATTCTTTGGTTGATCCAAGTTCAAACAGTTTGTGTTCGATCCGGAGAAGCAGTCAGGAAAAGTTCTGAAAGAGTTCAAGAGTTGAGTCTACTCGGTGCACGAAAGTGAGTCAACTAGGTCCGTTATCTTGGGGAGTAGTCGCCAAGAATCCTAGTGCACAACAGAGGCGTATTTCTTTCAAGTCGGTGACTACACCCTCGGACCAGGTACTATCTTTCCTGTTATATTTGATTAAATTACTTGTCAAATATTTGAAGCGGTTCGCTCACAGGTACGATATTTGGTGTAAATTGTTCAATTGCGTTATTGTATCTTGAGTGAATTGTGCACACATTATTTTCCAACAATTTCGAAAAGAAATATTGTCCTTAGAATGGTGCACTCAAGAGATAAGTTGAACAAAACCTTGAAATCGGAAACTTTTGATGGAAGCAACTTTAGGAGATGGCGTAAAAGGATGGACTATTGGTTAACTTCCATCGGGTTATACTACCTTGTCTTAGAAGACCCACCTATAGCCGATCCTCGAAGATCATGAACCTGGTAGATCTGGATCACAGGTTAAATTCATGAATGATGATCATATATGCAGCGAGGGCAATACTTAGTGCTCTAAGTAATAATCTATTTGATCTCTATCAAGAAGCTGAATCAGCCAAAATCCTTTGGAAAGAACTAGAGACTAAGTATGGAAACAGAATCGAGTCGAGCAAAGTTTTAACATAGGAAATTACTTTTCCTTTAAAATGGTCGATGGAAAATCAGTTGTCGATCAAGCTCATGAAATTCAAAACATAGTAGCCAAGCTCCGCTCAAAAGGGATCACCTTTATAGAAAAGGTCCAAGCTTCAAAGACTGATAGATAAACTTCCCCATCATGGTCAGAATTCAGAAATCGTTATGAGGCACAAGTCAATAATCCCTTCAGTGGAAGAAGTGCTAGTTGCCTTTCAGATTGAAGAAAAGAATCGAAAAGTTTCAGACCAAAAAGTACAGACCAAAAAGAATTCAGACATTACTGCAGAAGTTAGTGAGAAAGCCAACTTAGTAGAGTCTAAACGGCCTAACTTCAACAAGAAGAAAAAAACAAGCAGCAATTTACAAAACCCAAACAAAAGATTCGAAAGGACGGAAACAAGAGAACATGCTATGTCCAGGAAAACCTGGACACTTTGCCAAACAAAGTAGGCATAGAAAATACAATCCAGAGAACAGAAGGATAAGGTTACCCCTCGGGCAAACATGATAACCGGAACCAGTTCTACTGAACCAATGACAGGTTAGTATCATCTAACCGTGAATTAAACCTGGCATATACACCCACCGATTGGTGGATTGATACCGGTGCTACTATTCATATTTGCTCGATATTTCCTCTTTCTCTTCCTATCGAAGTAAAAGGGAGAACTGTGGACGATGGGCAATTCAAGTGTAGCACAAGTTATAGGAGAAGGAGAAGTGAATTTAAAGTTTACCTCTGGGAACTCTCTCACCCTCCATCGTGGTGCAACACGCCGATGTTCGGAAAAATCTTGTTAGCGGTTTTCTTCTCGAGTCAATTAGGGTTTAAATTGGTGTTTGAATCAAATAAGGTTGTAATAACCAAAGGAGGTTCCTTTGTAGGCAAAGGTTATGTAATAGATGGTTTATTTAAACTCAATGTAATTTCTGTTCACTCTGAAAATAAAGCTGCTAGTTCATCTTTGTTTTTGTGCACGAATTCCCATGACATATGGCATGGAAGACTAGGACATGTGAACTCTAACACACTTAAAAGAATGATGAACTTGGACTTAATTCCCAAACATAACACAAATCTGAATAACAAATGTGAGATATGTGTTCAGTCCAAGCAACCTAGGAAACCTTTCAAGATAGTCAGTAGGAGTTCTGACTTACTTGAATTGATACATAGTGACATATGTGAGATGAGCGGTATCTTCACTAGAGGAGGCAAGGGGTATTTTATTACCTTTATCGATGATATGTCAAAATACTGTTATGTGTATCTAATAAAAACAAAAGATGAAGCTTTTGTAAAATTCAAAACCTATAAAGCAGAAGTTGAAAACCAAACCCACAAGACAATTAAAAGACTTAGGTCAGACAGAGGAGGTGAATATTGCTCTGCAGAGTTTGGGAAATTCTGTGAGGAGTATGGAATCATTCATGAAACTATCTGCCCAGTATTCACCCCAGTCAAACGGGTTGCTGAGAGTAAGAACAAACAATCTTGGACATGATTAATTCTATGTTGTCTAGTTCTGGTCTTCCCAACAATTTATGGGGAGAAGCCTTACTTTCAGCTTGTAAAATACTTAACCGTATCCCGCATAAAGGATAACCAGAAAACTCCATATGAATTATGGTGGAGTAGGAAACCTAGTCTTAAATACTTTAGAGTTTGGGGTTGTCTTGCTAAGGTTAAAGTTAATCTTAACAAAACAACGAAATTGACTCCTAAAACCTACGACGCTGCTTTCATAGGATATGCTGAAAACAGCAATGCATACCGGTTCTTGGTTATACGCTCTGATATACAAGAGGTCAGCGTAAATACAATCAAAGAACTGATGATGCTGTGTTCTTGGAAAGCATCTTTCCCATGAAAGAAAAGAGGAAACTAGATGTAGGAGAGTCATCAAAATCACATACAGAGAAAACTGGTGAGTTGCCTGAAACTGAACCTAGGAGGAGCAAGAGACCTAGGATAGAGAAAAAAATTTCGGAGATGATTTCTATACCTTCCTTATAGAGGATGATCCTTTAACTTACACCGAGGCGATGCGATCTAGTGATGCATCTTTATGGGAGGAAGCTGTGAAAAAAGTGAGATGGATTCCATACTTTCACACAACACATGGGTGTTGACTGATTTACCTCCGTGGTCTAGACCTATAGGATGCAAATGGATTTTCAAAAGGAAACGAAATCCTGATGGATCCATTGAGAAATATAAAGCTAGATTAGTTGCCAAAGGGTATAGTCGAAAGAAGGGATCGACTTTTTTTTGACACTTATTCACCAAGAACTAGGATCACTACCGTCGCGAAGTGTTAATAGCACCGGCAGCTTCATATAAACTCGAGATACATCAGATGGATGTTAAAACCGCCTTTCTTAATGGTGAGTTAGATGAGGAGATCTATATGGAGCAGCCAGAAGGCTTTATAGTTCCTGGTCAGAGAATAAGGTCTCAGTAAACTAGTTAAATCTCTATATGGATTAAAACAAGCTCCTAGACAAAGGGGCATGAGAAATTTGATAAGGTAATTCTCTCTTATGGATTTAAGATATGTGATTTTGATAAATGTGTATACTGGAAAGTATATGAAAATTGCTCATCATAATGTGTTTGTATGTAGATGACATATTAATCTTTGGGAAAGAACATGTCAAAATTTTAGAGGTTAAAAAATACCTTAGTGATAATTTTGACATGAAAGATCTAGGATTAGCAAATGTGATCTTAGGAATCAGAGTCATAAAAGATGAGAATGAGATTTGTTTGACACAGTCTCATTATGTAGAAAAAAAAGTCTTGAAGCGATTTGGGTTTGAGAATAGCAAACCAGTTAGTACACCATATGACTCTAGTGTTAAACTAAAGAAGAATGGTGGGGATAGTGTTTCTCAATTGACATATTCCCAGATTATTGGTAGTTTGATGTATTTGTCAAACCGCACTAGACCTGATATCTCATATGCTGTAGGCAGATTGAGCAGTACATCGAGTAATCCAGATAAAACTCATTGGAGTGCTATTGAGAGACTCCCCGAGATATCTGAAGGGGACTGTTAACTATGGGATACACTATTCCGGTTTACCAACCGTACTTTGAAGGGTACAAAGATGCTAACCGGATCTCGACTCGATGAAACAAAATCCACTAGTGGTTTTGTGTTTACACTAGGTGGTGGTGCTGCCGCTTGGAAATCCTCCAAGCAGACCTTGATCACCGATCAACTATGGAGGCTGAGATGGTTGCCTTGGAGTTGGCTGGTGGGGAAGCAGAATGGCTTCGAGTCTGTTAACAAATATTCCCTTGTTGGATAAGCCTATTCCTGCTATCCTAATAAATCAGATAATCAGGGACTATAATGAAAGTGAAGAGTAAAAATCACAATTCAAAGTCGCCTAGGCACATAGAGCTTAGATACAAGATTTTATGCGTAAGCTCACCTCCACTTTGGAATCATAACTTTAAGTTATGTTAAATCCATGGAAAACTTGGCAGATCACCTGACCAAGGGCTTGTCGAGAGGACAAGTACAATTTGCTTCGAGGGGATGGGATTAAAGCCTATTACTTGAGTTACCGTTGGTAGCAACCCAACCTATCTGAATGGTTATCCCATGATGAAGGTTCAATGGGTAAAAACAAGCCAACCGAGTAACCGGTAGGAGCACCAAAATTAGTGAATTTATTCACGCCCCATCTCTAGGAAGTTGGTGCTCAACTGCAATCATTTGAGGTTGGTGAAAAACCTTAATGATATCGAGGCTATTATAGCAGGGTATAGAGATGCAAGATACCCTTGGAGATATCACCGAATGTGAGTATGACTGTGGGGCCGCAGTCTATAAGAGAATCTGGGCTTATTCTCTGAAGAGATATTCACATCACAAGATACCCGCGCATGGCCGTAACGCCAACCCCCGATGGAACTCATATTTCAGAACCAACTCTTGGTTGTTCGGTGTTTCTAAAACTGTATATAAAGTCCAAGTTCAAGACTTGTTCACTTAGGACTGTTATGGGTAGCAGAACATCAACTAGACGGGGTTCAAGTCCATAAAGACACCTTTCGGCCGAAAAGCTAATGAGTACTTGACCGCTTTTCCATTCTGTCGAAGTTATCTTTCTTGCGTTATGTCACCGGTCAATTTTGTGTCATGTCGGTTGTCTCATCATTTTAAAATGGTGGGGAATGTTGTATAGTTTTTAAAATGATGTAATTCATTTTAATTTATTTTCTATAAGTTTTATCTTATTTCCACAATTGAGATGTATCTCAGATGGGGAAATGCTTGATTAGCATATGAGAGGTCCCGGGTTCAAACTTCGGCACCTCCATTTGAGATTCATTTATTTTATCGAGATGAGTTCGATATGACCGCTGAGATAGATCTAGATCCGCACCGCTGATTGACACGGTTATTGATCTGATCCATCAGATCAAGTTGGTTATAGATCGATGGTCGGATCGAGTCGATTCTGAATGAACGGTCCGATCGGGACTGGAGGGTAAAAGTGTCTTTTCACACAAGTGCCCGTGGAACCCTATAAATTGGGTTCCACAGATCGATAGAGCGAGACTTGAGAAACACTTGGAAAGTGAAAGTGAAAGGTTCGCTCGATCTTGAAAGTTCGTGGACGCTTCTCGTTTGTTCTTGAGTTTGAGAGGAAAAATCAGAGATATTCTCTGGTTGATCCAAGTTCAAACAGTTTGTGTTCGATCCGAGAAGCAGTCAGGAAAAAGTTCTGAAAGAGTTCGAGAGTTGAGTCTACTCGGTGCACGAAAGTGAGTCAACTAGGTCCGTTGTATCTTGGGGAGAAGTCGCCAAGTAATCTAGTGCACAACAGAGGCGATTTCTTTCAAGTCGGTGACTACACGCCTCGGACCAGGTACTATCTTTCCTGTTATATTTGATTAAATTACTGTCAAATATTTGGAAGCGGTTCGGCTACGAGGTACGCATATTTGGTGTAAATTGTTCAATTGCAGTTATTGTATCTTGAGTGAATTGTGCACATTATTTTCCAACATTTATAACCAACGAACGATGTGATTGGGCACGGGCCTTAAGCATCAACAAACACCATTTCTAAAGGGGCACAAGCATGAGTAGTAGAATTCAAAAAATAAGAGATTTTGATTATATAACTCGACATGAATGACAAACATTTTTTTTATTGGAATTGGAAAGAATGACATTCATACTATGTAGCACATGAGATAAAATAGAATGCCTAGGGTGACCCAAGCGACAATGCCAAAAATGTAAGGGAGACCTATGAGAGAACAAACAGCAAGGGAAGTGGTGGAGTCGACGACATAAAGATCATATCTATTCCTGCCCGTGAGAAGAACCTTGCCCAAACTACAATCCTGCACGTAAAGCCGTTAACCAAAAATAGGACCACACAATTATTGTCACAGGTAAGTTTAGAAAAAGAGAGTAAATTTTTTTATAGCAGATGGGACACATAAAACATTATGTAAGGTAACTTTTGAAGTGAAAGGATGAGAACCAATGCAAGAGATAGTCAAACTTGAGCCGTTTCCCTTTACCATCTAATTCAGACCATTGTATGGACCGCTTTCAGAGAGTAATCTTGAGTCATGAGTGACATGATGTGAGGCACCAGAATCTGTATACCAGGCCAGGTCATGAGCGCCTTGGACCTGAGGAGTGGCCAGAGGCTAATAAGCCATATTGAATCTGTTGCGGCATTCAAGAGCAACATGTCCATGCTTGTTAAAGATTTAACATAATGGCCGATTTTGTTGGTCAGAATGGTTAGAATTCCCACGATCATAGTTTTCGGATCGACCATAGTTTTTGAATCGACCACCTCTGTTGCCTCGTCTGCGACCCTCATATGAACTAAAGGAATGATTCCCACCTATAGTGGCATCAATACGAGTCGTGACATTAGCTGAAGGTGTGGTTGCGATGTCGAGTTGTGCAAGCTGACTCTGCAGTGCCTGGCGATATTCTTGTGTCATTAAGAGGTTGTACACCTCATCAAAGGTGAGACTATCAACTCGAGAAGTAACAAATTGAGAGAGTGATTCGTAATCACTCCCAAGGCCAATATCGGTGTAGTGGAGAAAAGTTTGATTAGCAAGAGGTTGGCCGAGAGTTGCAAGGTCATCAGATAGGTCTTTGATGCGATTGAGATACGCAGTCATCGTAAGACTGCCCTTGCGAGCTGTTTGGAGTTGGAAAAGAAGGTGATTCAAACGCGCTAGAGAGGTGGATGCGTATTTGTCCTTAAGCTTGGACTAGATCGCTGCCGCTGTAGTGAGGCCAATGGTATGGCCAAGGGTTCACAATGAAAGAGTCGATAGAATCCAACTTTGTACAGTCTGGTCGACGACATACCATGGCTGAAAAGTTGGATTTGGGATAGTCGATGTAGGGCCAGAGGTTTGAATGGTGCGCGGAGGAGCCGGGACAAATCCATCGATGAAGCCAGTTAAGGACTGATAGTTAATCAACAGAAGAAATTGTTGCTTCCAATACAGGTATGTGTCTCGATCCAATTTAATCGAAACATGATGTGTGATGTCGGAGGTAGTGATGAAGAATTTGCGCAACTCTCCTAGGTCGTAGACCAAACTACGAGAAGAGTGTGTTGGAGCATCAAGGACAGAAGAGGTAGAGGCCAGAGTCGAAGGGGAAGACGAGGAGGTTTGATTTGCAGCGGCCATGAGAAGCTAGGGTTTAATAACAAAAGACAGTTCAAGAAAAACTAAGAAAGAATGGGGGTGGTTGATACCATGTAAGTGTGTAAAATACTGTGATGCTTTTCTCATTGATTAAGATATGAATTTATACATGTGGGCAACAACCAATTTGGGAATCCCAATTTGAAAAATAACAGTCGCTAATGTCCACGCCAAGAGAAATTATATCGGGAAGAAAGGCAAAAGAGGGGGGCGCGATGGGGATTATTATTATTAGCAGTCGCTAAAAATGCCTTATTAGTGACGGTCAAATTATTAACCGTCACTAATACCATGGTTTCTAGTAGTGTAATCAGATAAGCTGATTGGGAATTATGAGAATTTAGAAGAATCTCAAACAACTTTATACAAATAACATAATCTTAATCAGATCGGGTGATTGAGGATTTTGAGTATTCAAAGGATCCTCTAACATACTACAAACATACAATAATTACATGTGCAAATACCGGTAAATGACAGTCACCCTTTTGAATCAACCGCTGAAATTTCTGTCGAAAGTGAATACTCCAGCATTAGTTAAAAAGCAGCAGAGTTCATCATAAAGAAAGAAAGTAGGGGTGAAATTATGATTCTTATAATAACTACTCCAAGCATAATGACACCAATGAGAAGAAGAACGAAGTATTAAGATATCAAGAGAAGGAAACCCTTATGGTGTCGTGGAGCGAGGAGGGGAGGGGCAAAAGGGAGACAGGGGCAAAAATGACAATAGGCAAAAAAAAAAAAAAAAAAAGAAAAGAAGGCTGAAGGCCGGAGGGGGGAGCAAGTCTATATATATGAGAATTTGACTTTCGAGACTCTTCTTGCGCTCCGAGAGGGAGCGACGATGCTCAGTGGTGGAGAAACAGGGAAGAATGGAAATGTTCATCCTCCTCTTCCTCGTTCTCGTCGTCGCCGCCTGCAAGTTCTTTTGCGGAATCCGCAACCGCAAGAGACAACGAAGACAGGCGACGACGATTACGAAGAAGATGAGATGAATGTTTTGGGTGGAGAACCAGAAAGCACGCATTCGTGAAAGTCCTTCCTCGGTTTCGGAGTTCTTCTTATTTCGGCTGGGTATGTTTTCCTCGTCTTCGGGTTCTATCTTTCTTATCGTACCTCTTCTTTGATTCTTGAAATGTAGTTCGATTCTCAATTTTTGCCGACGGCGAAGGTTTTTGTTTTTGTTTTTTCTTTTAATTTCTTGGTTTTGAAGAAACAGGGTATAAGAGCGGTTTAGCGTAATAGTTTTCAAGAAGAGAAGAGAAAAATTTGCTCCGTCAGAATGTGAATCTTATTTAGCGTAACTGTACTTTTTCCTTGTTCATGCGCATACTAGATTTGGCAAATTTTACATTGTCATGAAAGCTCTGTTACTGCAATGTTCGAGAAATTAGAAATGGGAATTCAGTAAACATACTACTGAAATGCTTTTCACTTTTCTCGTTTTAATTTTTCTCTTCTCTGATTTTTTCCGCTGTATTTCTTTCTCTTTAAAATTCTCTAGTTTCTTTAGACTGTAAGAAAATAGGAAGGCTACCCGCAGGATGCCGCAGAGATGTTGTAGGTCGTTGATGGGGAGGTTGACATCTCTCTGATACTGTGGTTGCCTCGTTTCGTGTATTGAAGACTTTTTAAATTCTGGGCTTTCTTCTCTTTCTTTCCAAGAACGTGAGGAGCTCCAAGATCAAAAAGTTGATCGATCAATCAGTTTTCTATTTCTGCGGATATCTTTACATATATATTACATTGGGACTTTACATATATGTAGGTACATGGCTATGTAATGTGGAATATAATATTTTGATTTGGTCTTTTGGCCAGTATTTTACCTTCAAATATAATATTTTAATTTTGCTTATTTAAAGTATTATATTACATCCGATTTGGCAGCACCGGAACCCTGTTTCCGGAGTACTGTTGCTAAAAAGTATAGCTTATTAAACAGATTTATGCTACATTTTTATTTTTTCCCATCCCCTAATTTGTAATATGTAATATCGTGTATGCAAAGTTTCTTTTGCCCATAGTCCACGAGTGGGTATTTCAAGGAAGAAAATGTTGATGAGGCTCTGAAGCTTTGGGATGAAATGAAGAAGAATGAGATTGTTTCAAGTATTGTCACATATAATTAAGTAATAAGTGGGCTTTGTGGGGCTTACAGGACTGATGAGGCTGTGGAGATGTTAAATGAAATTTTGGGAAGTGGATTGGTTCCAGCTGAGACAACCCACAATATTCTTATTCATGACTATTGTACGGAAGGGGATTTGGAAAAGCATTCCAATTTCATAATAAGATGGTTCAGAATTCATTCAAACCAAATGTTGTAACTTGCAATATTTTGATTTGAGGGCTTTGCAATGCGAAGATGGTTGATATGGCACTTAAGCTCTTTAATATGTGGGTCTCAAAGGGGAAAATGGTTGATGCATTTACCTTTAATATTTTGATAACAGGGTTATGCAATGAAGGCAAGGTAGATGCTGCTTTAGAGCTTGTTGCTGAAATGGAAAAGAAGAATCTTGGACCAGATCACTTCACGTATAGTACAATTCTGCGTGCTCTGACTGAGAGTGGTAGAAAAGAGGAGAGTGACAAATTCTACTCTAAAATGCTTGAAAGTGGAAAATTACATGACAAGGCTAATTGTGCTACACCTGAAAGAGCTGTGGAGGGACAAGTAGAAACCCATGAATTGGGTTCTAGTGAAGTGTTAGATGGGGTCCCATTGGAACACAATCAAGAGGGCACTAGTGAAATGTTGGAGTCCATTTCAGATGCGTATACAAAACAAGTTGATGAACTATGTAAAGCTGGGAAATTCAAAGAAGCAAGGTGTATAATGGGTGAAATGTTGCAAAATGGTAATGCCATAAAGAGTTCTACATATGTCAATTTAATGGAAGGGCTAATTAAGAGACGGAAAGGCATTTCAAAAGAAGTTAGGTAGAATTTTTTGTAAAAGCTGCTGCATGATGGAATAGGTTTTGCTCCTTAGGTTCAAGGCAGCTACAAATTTTGGGTAAGCAATTGGCAACTTTCTAACAAAAGAAGATTCCCTTTTTTTCTGTTTCATGTCTTTTTTTTTGCATTTGTTGAACAATGTATATATTGTTTTAGAGCAATACATGATTGTATGCTTTTCCTTGAAACTGTTTTGTTTAAGAGATACAGTCATGACTTGCCATTGGGTGGAACATGTGGAATTTCAAGACAAGAGTTCTCTCTCTCTCTCTCTCTCTCTCTCTCTCTCTCTCTCTCTTTCTCTCTTTACATTTTTATAGATTGTGATTGTGATTCACAATCTAATGTTCCATAATTTTCCTTTTGTAAAATCTGAGCAGAAATTTGATAATTGCCATTGAATTAATGGAGACATCTCTCAATGAGTATCCGTGATACCAAAGCTTGTGGTACCCTCTTTCTAGTTGGGTACTAAACTTAGTGGGCTCCTTTTTGTACTCTGTAAAAGTTCCATTCATTCTTCAGTGGAATGAAAGAGTCTTACTTCTTTTCCAAAAAGATTGTCTCATTCTTAAAATTTTAAATTCTGTGATTGCTATTTACTTTTGTTATTTTCTTCAAGTTGGTCTTTCTTAATTTATGTGTTTGTCTGCTTTTAACGTGCACTGCACAATAAAATTTTATTTCTGAACATTGATACAAGTGCATAATCCACCACTAGAATTGTTTCCCTCTTGATCATTTTTATCAGTTCATTATTCCTGAAACACTATTGTTACATTTAAACTGCTGTACTTACATGTCTAGTGAATCAAGCTGTTGATATGGATTGGTACAATAATGTTTTAGGCTTTGGATTGCAACCAATTGTACAATTCGGTGACGACTCTGTCATCTGTTATGAGGGTACTCTCGAGCAAGTGATAAAGCTGAAGGCAGTCATAAGAGGTTTTGAAATATGCTCAGGACATGTGATTAACTGGCACAAGATGCAAATTTTTGGTATCAATTTGTGGCAATGAACTGAATGAGGAAGCTGCTAAGTTACTTGGTTCCTCGGTAGGGAAGTTTCCATCCAAGTATCTTGGGCTCCCATTGTTTAAAAGGGCGACAATTGAAAAACTTATGGAACCAGTCCTAGAAAGAATTCTAGAGAGGCTTTCAACTTAGAAGGCTTGCCACCTATCCAAGGCTGGAAGACAAGTACTTTTTATGAGCATTCCAACTGATTACCTTTCTTTTGTGAGCTGTCCCAAAGGGGCAGCAAGTACCACGGAGAATATCATGGCTAGGTTTTTTTGGAAGGGGTGTGCAGAGGGTTTTAAATATCATTTGGTTAAGTGGAATGATGTATGTCTACACAAAAAGTTTGAGAGTTTGGGCATAAGGAAGATCAAAGAATTCAACATTGCTTTACTTTTAAAATGGTGCTGGAAACTGAATGCTTGCTAGGACTCACAACAGAAAATTATGATATCACGGAAATTGGGAGTTGAAGAACATGAGTGGAAACTAGGATGGCATCCCCCAATTCAAATCTCAAATTTATGGAAGCAAATCTATAAGACATTTGAAATATTCAGAAAGCATAAAGGAGTCCTAGTAGGAGATGGTGCTAAAACTGAATTCTGGTCAGACTGGCTTGATTATACAAGGCGTAAGAATACTTTCCCAAAGCTGTTCTCTATTGCAAGAAATTCAAGCATATCAGTGAAGGAAATACTGAATGGTTGATTAGCTGCAAGCATCAATGGGCAAACAATTTTCAGAAGGGAACTTAAGGATTAGGAAGCTGGTGAACTAAGTTCCATGGACACCAAGCTGCAAAATATTATTTCTCCCTAAATGTAGAAGATGAATTGATTTGGGCGGCATGTTCAAAAGGATTTTTCGCTGTTTCTTTGGCATATAGAGTTGGATTACCTACAACTCTGGTTGCACAACCAGCAAATATTGCTGGACCTTTAGGGTCCCCCAAAATCTAAGTTCTTTATACGAAGTGCTTTACTAGGCAAAATACTCACAAGTGACAACCTCATTAGGTGAGGCATGACACTTCCAGATATCGGATGTCCAATGTCTTCTGCTGCTCCTGAAACAATTGATCATGTTCTATGTAATTGCATTTCAGCATGGAGTATTTGGGAATATTTCTTGGAACAATTGGGGCTTGCCTTTAACACCACCAGCATCTTACAGGAACTGTTGGTTACATGCAGAAATGCAATTAAAGTACGAAAAAGAAAGAAGATGATGAATGTGTGCTTATCCTACATCCGAGGTATATATGGGAAGAAAGAAATGGCAGGATTTTCTAGGGTAGATCCAAATTGAAGGACCAAATGATTACTGAAATTCAGGGAAGAATGATCATATGGCTTTGTACAATGGAAGAATTCAAAGGAATTGGAGGGGATCAACTCAGATTATCATGGACAAACATAGCAAGAATGAGAGGTGAACCAACTGGACTTAAATTGGCAGTCTGGACAGCACCTGCTGTGGGAATGATGAAGCTCAATCTTGATGGTTCTTCTCTAGGCAATGCAGGGCCAACAGGGTTTGGTGGTCTGTTAAGGGATCATGAAGGAAACATATTGCTCTCCTATTCTGGACTTTGCTGAAGTTATGGGCCTCTTACATATATGGTTCCACATCTTCACAAGTCAATTCACGGGTCCTCTTGATATTGAAGGGGATGCATCCGTAGTTATAAGCTTGGGGAAATATCACACTGAACCCCCATGGAAATTTGTTTATCACTTTAGGGAGATTTTTAATTTACTCACGCGGTCTAGCTGTGCATGAATGCGTACACTTAGAAGTGCAAATTCTAACGCAGACAAATTAGCTAAGGATTTACAGTCACTTGCTATAATCTGACTCCGCCTATAGCCGTTGTCCTTTTATCCCTGTAATTATCTCTTTGAAGTACCCTTTGCAGATGTTAGACAGATATGAACAGCATACCCTAAAATGCTCTTCATGCGAAGGAGCTTACAATGCATTTCAGACATTACAAAAAGTTCTCATTGCTGCAACAGTCGTCCTATCTGCAACTGCAAGTTTGCCATCAGAGATGATGCTGCGTGCAGTTTTGGGTGGCGGGGCGATTGTAAGTGCTGCTTTGGCATATCTGCTGTTCGAGCTGCAAAAGAACTTTGTCCTTGTTGATTGTGTTCATGCTGATATTGGCTGATTACTCAATGGTGAAGCAAAAGTAATCAATTTTTTGCCACTAGGTCCAATTTTTTTTAAAATAGTTGGATCTATGGAGTCTTGAGGTTCTGGGGAAGTCTTTTATACCGTTGTAAATAAGTGAAAAAGAACTTTTCCTTTTGTCAGATGAAGCGAAATATATTGAGATCATATTATTGGGGTTTACTTCTTCTATATCAATTTCTGGAATGGTGCATCCGAAGATTTATACTTGGGTTCTATCTTCAAATGTTGTCTGTTGTTTTCATTTAAGAAGCAAGCTCCTCTTTGTACAAACTGGATAATAAAACCCGTCCAAAGCGGCTTCGCCAAATTCGATAGCAAAATTTAATCAGTTATAATGTAAATTTTGATGTCTAGTACTTTGTTTACTTCGTTTTACATCCAATAGGACCAATATTGCTCTGTGAGGTTTGAGATTACTTTTGCTTTGATTTCTGCAATGAATCTTTGGGTTTCCTTGAACAATTTCTCTAAAGTTAATATTGGACTTTAAAAACAAAAACAAAAGGAAAAACAGTTCGAGACAAAGCGCATGAACTATTTACAATAGGTAGAGTGCCAGGAATGAAAGAAAAAAGCAAAAATCAAAGAAGATATAAGAACTCATTGTGACAACAGCTAGTTTTATTTTGAAAATATTGAACATTATATTTTCTAGTACCAGACATATAATTTGTTATAATATTAATTAGTATTAATAAGAGTTTTTTATTTAAATAATATTTTTTTATAAATATTTATGAAAAATGACAAAAATATTTATAAAAAGTGTTTTTCATTGAATTAATTCAAAAAAACAATTATTTATAAAAATAACACTCCATCAAACTTATTTGACAAAATGTCAATTTCAATGTTTGACTGCCGTTGATCACCCTGGTCAACAGACATGCACGTAGGCGACATGCTAGTGCATTAGTGCCAACGTGTCGCAAAAATTTTTTTATTGAAAACCATAAAGACGGCATCGAAATGTCGTCTGTAAAGAAAAATTTAAAACAAAAGAAAAGTATAAGATAAATTCAAAAAGACAGTATCAATATGCTGTCTTCAACTAAAACAAGAGGCGACTTCCCTAATCCGCCTTATGCGACACTTAAGAATTTTTTTTGAAAAGTTGAGGACTAACGGGACAAACTCAAGCAAAAAAAAAAGGCGGCTACAATATGCCGCCTTCAAATGGAGGCTTTCGAAAGCCACCTATTAATGTAGGAACAGGTCAAATTGTTGGCGGCATTATAAAACCGCATATTCAGGAAGGTTTGGGTGATGGTACTGGCGGCATTAGAAAACTGCTTTGGATTGATAAATTGAAGGTAGTTTCCTGAAGCCGCCTCTAATGTTGAAACTAGAGACAGCTTTCTAATGCCACCTTTAGTTTTATTTGTTTTCATCTTTTATTTTCTTTTTCATCTTTTACCTGTTTTGGAACCTGTTTATAGTCATCTAACATAACAAAAATATGTACAACATAAATACTAAACAAGGACATTAGAGATGCAAAATGACAGAATTTTATATATATCAATTCCATTATTTGATTCGAACAAAAAAATGTCTGAATATACAAGTAAAAGAAAATATACAATCACAATGCAGAACTACGCCCAGGGGCTCCAAGTGCCTTCTTCTGCCTTTTGGTGTAAATCCTACGGATAGGAGGCTGAAGGTCCGGAATATGCTCAGGCTGACGCTCAGGTGTCTGCTCAGGTGTCTGCTCGGGCTGAGGCTCAGGTATCTGCTCGGGTTATGTCTCAGGTATCTAAGGTATCTGCTCGGATTGTCGCTCAAGTATCTGAGGTATCTGCGTAGCTCTATAGGAGTCACTATTGTAGGCTCTGGTAAGACAAGAGGCTCAGCAGGATCCTCAACATCCAACGTCGTCTCAGATGTAGGACGACACCTTGCGCAACACCCTTGTTGTCCTCTCTGACCATTTCTGGTCGGCTCTTCTACGTGAGAAGGCTCACCACTATGTGACAAGTCTCCTCTGGTGATTGTACCTTCCAAGAGAGGAAGACTATACAAGATTGACTGGCAGCAACTTCCAATTTCTTATGTGTGGAACTGCTAACGATGGGTCCATGCCCTCTCCACGTTGCACGTGCTCAATCACATTCCGTACACAATCAACCATAAAATAGAAACATAAGTTAGAAAATGTATATTTACAAAAGTAGTAACATCATTGAGTTAAATACCTACTAAGGCCTCCTCAGAATAACTTCTAGCATGATATACCATGGTTGGCTTTGTCGGTGGATGTGATTTGAATCGTCGAATGACCGACAGATACCACGTCATGTACTTATTGGGAGCATGTCTAGGGGTGCATGCCGATTGGCCCCGAATAATAGTATCTTATCGTGACTGCCACCTAGTGATGTAGTCACGATGGAATGCTGCCCATTCCTCACCTACTCGCCCTTTTTGGGATATGCGAGTGACAAGCTCGACATCCGCCGGGGGAGTCACCTACTCAAAAGTTATAAAATTTAAGTTTGATATATAATACATTATAATTGAATTTGAGTGTCGCGACAATTACCTGCTCCAATCCAAACTGTAACATAACACGGTCTGGAACGTGAATCTCTACAATCTCAAAACATATCAGTGGTGTCCTGGACCTCCAAATATGTCTACCTTCTACGCAAATAGCAGGTAGATATTACAAAATATCTGTATATGGCTGTTCACCTAGAAAAAATTATAATAACAATTAGTGTACTTAGATTGAGTATTTGTTGTTGAATTTGTACAAATGTAAAATAACTTACCTGATAGCTCCGCTGATGGTTCAACCCTGTCCTGTATAGAACTAGGTTGCCACAAGGGTTGGTGGCATTAGTCTATTGAACGTTCCACCTAAAATGATAGTAAAAGTTATTTTTGAAAGCATCTTTTCCTTGTAAGAAAGCATTAAACTTTGGAGAGACATACCTAGAACCTAGAGAGCCTTCCTGTAGTGCATGTTCCTCTAACAATGTCGGTCGTCCAATATACAGACGTTCCCACACCCACAACTGTAACAAAGTTTTAAAATAGTCAACGTTTTATTCTTATACGTGCAATTTTATTTGAAATTGGTATTTACCGGTAGAAAAGTGAGGCATCCAGCTATGCCGACCACTCCAACGCGACACGCCATCGCGAGATCTCAATATAGGAATGGAAGCATCTCCCCCCTAGCTGTACCTCCCTGCAGTCTCAAAGTTCTCAAACAATGTCAAGTTCGCCATGTAAAACCCCTGAGTACTACCATCACAGAATATTTTTTAGCCCACAAGATGGAGGAGATATTCTTGCGCATGCTGCTGTATTACCTCATTGGGCACGTCACCAGGACAAAACGCGAACCTCTCTCGGATCCATGCTAGTGATAGCTACCCCCCCTGAAGACTGCCCAGTGGAAGCTCGACCCCCAAATGTGTCATGGGCAACTCCATCCAATCAGCTCGAGTTGAACCGGTCATTGTGAGGCTGTCGACGCGTAGTCCCAGGAGGACTGAGACATCCTCCAGCATAATGGTCATCTCACCGTTCACCAGATGGAAGGTGTTCGTCTTGCTCCACCATCTCTCTACCAGTGAAGTAAACAGTGACTTGTCTAATCTTAACCGCTTAACTCTGAAGAGGGCCTCGAAACCTGCAGCCTCGATGTACGACAACAAGCGCTCGTCCATCAGCCAATTTCGCAATGTCTGGAAATGTTCGGTGCATTCCAGGCATTTAGGGTCCTAAACATAATTAATAGCCATGTTAGAGTATGTTTATCATTAACTCCTGCATCTATCAAAATGCACTAACCTCTCCCCGCCAGATGGCCTATGGGAAGCTTGATCATACAAGAGTGTGTTCGCCATCATGACCTATATGAAAAAAAAGTGCATTAGTCACACTAACTAGAAATGTATAAATATATTTCGTATAAAAGCTTAAAGTATAGATTACCGATGACTAGACGCCGACTAAGAGCTCTCTGCACTGTTCAGAGGCAGGTTTTTACAAGAGCGTCTATTATGACCGGGTTGTTTATATTGACCGCAAAGATATCTTCCATTGTCCTCTCTCCAATCCAAAGAAGTCCGAATACGGGTGGACACTGGCCTACCTACCCCCCTCGACACACGTAATGGGAATATCTCTAGACCTTCTTTCATCCAAGTATTTCTTCTTCGCGACACACCAAACGCTCGTTCATATACCCATAGATTTGTAGATGCATAATAATACTTGGAGGCCAACTTATGGAAGTCATAATGAATTACCCCACACACTGCAAGGGCCTGGATGCACGAAATTTGATACATCTGGAAGGAGAGACAAGTACACTTCTTATGTAAAATATTAATCAAGTGCTCACCTGACTGAAATAGCCCATCATCGTAGGCAACTACCTGTAAATGTTTAGCATCCTCCACAAAATTTCGTAAATGCACGTCTACCGACGAACAAAGGCGTGTGGTGATATATCTTTCCCTTTCTCGCCTATTTACAAATCATGTATTCATCCGATAAAATATCGCCGATGCTAGGGCCTGTATAGGTAAGCTCTATGCCTGCTTCAAAATCGCATTCACACTCGCAGATGAATTTGTCGTAAGTTTGCCAAATGATACATTTTAATCGTGAGCAAAGGCCCACTACTCAGGCCTCATTCCTTCAGACATCTCTGCTTTTGCTTCAGGACATACTTCTTCAAGGTTTTGTATAGCAATATTATATTCCTCCACTGTCTGTGTACTCGTACACTCCCATACAATCTTTTCCAAGTCCTTGACACTATATCTCTTCTTTCTCACCAATCTCTATACGAGATCGCTCATCATTTGCCGGTTTCAGTGGGAGCTCCCTCACTGGTTTCAATGGGAGCTCCCTTGCCGGTTCCAACTTCATTTGAGAAACTTCCTCGACTATCCATCTCATAGGGGAAGCTATCTCGCATAAAAATATAAAACTAATGTGGTTTGAAAACCATTCTTCACCATACCTAATCCACTCTCCTAGGTCATATCATCGGATATGGGAGTGTGCACCAACTAACCATTGCACAAAAAGTCATCCATATTGATATGTGGTCCACGCGTGGGTTTCATCCAGTGACATTATACATCATAGAGCACAACGTGTTAAACAAACACGTCGGTTCTAGAAGTATAAGTTTGGCTGTCCCGCCTATAATCAACCACTATACCATTTTCAATGACAAACTGGCCATTAAAATGGCAGTGAGTAGGCACGACCGTCATAGTCAACTGAAATTAGGCAACAGACATTTAGGATCTTTATCTTGCAATAGAAACTGGAAGTAGAGAAGAGAAAGAAATTTTGAGAAGTGAGAAGAAGAGAAGGGAGCGGGTGAGTTTAAAGAAAAAGAAAGAAGGAAGCGACATCACAATGTCGCCTAGCTTAAGTGAAGGCGGTATCGCGATGCCGCTTAGTTCAAAAGGAGGTCGATAGCATAAGTCACATTCTGAAGTACATAAGGCGGCTTCGTAAAGACGCCTCCAATGAAGTGATAATTTTTAAGTAAGGCAGCTTTTGAATGCCGCCTGTATTATTCATTTAAGGCAGCATTTAAATGCCACCTAGATTATGAAAATTTTTTTGTTACGAAGTTGTTTACGTTATCTATCTTAAGGCGGCATTTAGATGCCGCCTAAAGATTTTTCTTTAAAAAAAAATTATCCAACACACTGGCGTAGAAACGCCAGAGTGTCTCCTATGTGGCCGTTGACCGAGGTGGTCAACTTCGGTCATCCATTGAAATTGGCATTTGCCAAATAAGTTGGTTTAGGTGTCATTTCCATATTTTTAATTATTTAATAAAAAATTTCTTATAAAAATAACAATTTCAATAGTTGACTACATTTAGTCACAAAATCAACTCTATTCTCTGTATTATAATTTAGAACATAAGTACCTCACACTCGTAGAAGCCAAATAATGATCATAACAAGAAAAAAACTAACCAAGTGGATTCAATTTGATGAGTTGAACAATCACTAAGCCACTGTAAATTAGTGGCAGGCCTAAGAAAGAAAAGCAGAGACCAACTATGATGAATGAGCTTTGCTTGCATTGTCTTGCCTACAAGGCGACTTGCAAGGGTAAGATGTGCTACAACGTCGAATGCACCATCATTAGAGAAGGCACCTTCTAAAGTACTGGTTACTATCCTTGTGTTGCCTACATAGCTGTTGACCAGTGCGGTCAACATAAATCAAATATTAAAAATGTTAGTTTTTACGAATATTTATTTTTAAGTCATTTTTGTGAATATTTATTTTAAAATTATTATTTAAATAAAACTCATATATTAAAAAAAAAGAAACTCAATCTGGGTCAATTCAAAGATGATCTTGTAATCGTGTCAATATTGTCTTAGTGAAGGCAGGAGCTCCACCACGGGAATGCCTGCGTAGGAGTACATGAGAGTAGGAAACTCATGCGCGCCATGGTCGAGTCAAATTGCTAGTGTTGCTGGTGTCACACGGGTAAGAATAGGAACTTTAGCCAAAACTGATCACATAATCTCACCCTTCTTTTCACCATTTTATTGGGCCAAATAGAGATCCCTATAAAATCAGATGCCCAACCTGATGGACACTCCCATTAACTTTAAAAATTTATGTCATGGACCTAGGCTTTTAAAGTTCATCCCTTGTATGAAAAATCAAATAGACCAAAAGATAAATATAAATGTAAACTCTAATGCCAAGCTAAATATATTCTAAAGCGACTCAGTAAGTTGTAGGACAACTACAAATTAGGAAACTAATACTTACATGGAATTAACTTTGGCACTTGACATTAGATAAATTTTTGGCTCCAAGTGTGTAACAAAATGTGGTAGCGTTCATAACAGCTACTGTAAATGCCAAAATGTGATTGGCCCATCTAGGACGAGTCCATTTACCCACGAACCCATCGATCGTTCGTCACAGGATTGCCGTGAGCGAATTCAGCAATTTCTGAAGTCGGCTTCCTACAACCCATCGTTGAGCCTAGAGTTTCGCCACGACATCAGACTCATCATTGCCAAAATCAGCACCCTACTGCCACGGCATCAGCCTCGTCATTGCCTTGTCATCTGTTTTCCACCACACATCGACCAAGTCAGAAAAGAAAATTCTCCCACCGATCCCCAAGGATTGATGGAGAGAAAGTCAAGTCACAACCTCCTCCTAGGAGCAAGAGAAAAAGGAGGTCGATCCCCTATCTGAGGATCGACAGAAAGCCCTGACAACAAATAGCAAGAAACCAAATAAAAAAGGCAGAACCTTTCTGGCCAAGGGAGAACCTTTTCTAGAAAGAGAGAACCTTTCTTGCCAAAGCATAATCTTATTTTACAAAAAAAGAGATCTTTTTGTCGAGAAGAGTACGTAAGCTGTCAAGTCAGATGTTCCGGCGAGTTTTCGTTCGTCAAAATTCACACAGTTCAACCGAAGCAGCTCCACACGTTCACTGGCAATGTCAACACACCGAAAACACGGAACACAAACACTATCGTTAGGCCGACCAAAGCCATCATCATTCGTGCACACTCGCTTCAAAAAATCAAAGTCCGCTGTCAACTTGCAAGAAGCGGTAACTTCGCGACAACTGCAAACAGAGATCGAATCAGAGAAAACCTAGGAGATCACACCCCCACAATTTCCCATATCGCAACACACAAATGTTGTAATTTTCTCTGTATTCTTGTCGATTTGATCAATCGGTCACGACTTTTCACGGACTGGAGGTTTTTTGAGGAAACATATTTGGCACGACCGGTGGGACATTTCCTACCTCTCATCTCCTTCATCAACAAAACTTCAAAAGAAAAATCAAACACCTCAAATGGCAGGCAACAACAACGACAACAACCGCAAGAAGGTCTCCATCGCAAGCTATGCCTACCCTCGACCAGTCGCTGGCGCGAGGTCCTCCACTAGCATTCGCGCCCAACTTTTCCACCACAAGCCACTCACCCAATGACTAGGGCGTTGCCCAGGCGCTTGTTCGCAGGACAAGCTCCCTTCATGAGGGATGCACAACGCCCGAGCGTGGTGTTCCAACCACAGGCTGTCGCATCCTTTGCCAAGTCGCATCAGTACCGGTCAGGTTGATTTCGACAGCAAACAGGGCGACTTACCTGACCCTTGCCACCACACAACCGACGCACAGCTCGGTGACTAGCCTGACCCAGTCCCCATCATCGCAGAGCGTCGGTCTCTATCATGTTTGCCATGATCCAGTGTTATGAGCAGCACACAACTCCATCCTCGTTAGTGAGGAAGGACGCGTAACCAGCCTCTACCTCTCCCAGAACAACGGCCGAGGGTCATTCACAAATGGTGACCGTCTCCCAAGAACTTATGGCGGCCCTCACTGCCGCAATCCAATCACCACGTTGACGGCGCCAGCAGCTTCTCCCCAGGTCTGATCGCCAACTAACTCTCGCCAGAACACACCAGCGGCCACTCTATCGAGCTGGTCTCCAATCAAGGCATCACCTCGCCAACACATCTTGGCGGTCGGCTCTCCAACCCAACCACCCACCGCGGCCTCGCCGCACCAAACTTCACTGACGTCCTTCTCTCCAACTGGGTTGCCAGTTAAAGTGTCGTCACTTCGGTTCGCGACGGGAGCATCTCCTCCAACTCCCACCATCAAAGTAGCCGCTATGGCAACTTCGACCAAAAGAGTCGAAGAACAACTTGCAGAAATGCAAGCTGCTCTAAAAATATAAGATGAGAGGGTCCGCACCAAGGATGCTCAAATTTTGGCATGTGACCTCCAGATCGCGCAAATAATGGAGCGATTGGAGGCTCTCACGACCAAAACCGGTGACCTCTCACAAGAAGTCGACTGGAACAGGGTAACAACATACGCCTGAGATGAGCCCTGCCGAGAGGAGCCTGCTTTCAATGAGCAGCCGGTGGCCCTGGTGACGGTTCGAAGGTCACAGAGCGAGGAGGAGCTGACCTCCCTCACACTCAACACAGTGAATGAGATGATCAACCGCGTCGAGCGAAACTTCTCTGGCGAGAGCAAATCGGTTTCCTTCCGGAGGCCATACACTCTGCGGATCCAAAATCTCCTGATGTCGTTCGGGTTTAATCTGTTCAAATTCCTGCAATTCAAGGCAACGGGCATCCAAAGCAGCACATCACACATTTCGTCGAGACCTGTTACAATGCTGGTACCGATCAAGCAAATAGGCCGTTCACTGAAGGGAAATGCCTTCGATTGGTATATTGAGCTATAGCAGATATCAATCGATAGCTGGGAGTAGCTTGAAAGCGAATTTCTCAGCTGGTTCTACAACACCCAACGCACCGTAATGCTACTCGAGATGGCCAACCTTCAACAAAAGAAACGCAAAAAGGTGATCGACTATATCAACCGGTGGAGGAATCTCAACCTCAACTGCAAAGAATGCTCAAACTTGTGTCTTGAAGCAGAGATTGACATGTGCATCTGCGGCATGTCATGGGGCAAGAAGCCGTCCGACTTCCAGGAGCTCGCAACTGAGGTTAACGATATGGAAGTTGTCATGGAGCAAGCCAGTGACATCGTCGTACCAATTTCTAATCCCCACAAAAAGGGGAAAACTGTTACAAAGGATTCAAAATGAAAGACGAAAGGGTCCTATACAACTGAGAGCTTCACACAAATCAAGGTGGGAAGCAAACAAAAGATAAATTATGCCCCGCGGCCACCCACCGGGCAAACTTTTCAGAGGCAGATGTTGATGGAGAGGCAGTCGAAGAGCTGCCCCTTCCTAGATGTCAATGTGCCATTCATGCTCGAGCAATTGCTCGGAGACGACTTGCTCCGCTTGCCAGAAGTCAAAAGACCATGCCACCTGACGAAATCAAAGGAGCCTAACTCCTACATTCAATCGAGAAATGTTTTGTCTTGAAGGACAACATTCTGGACCTTGCGATGCAAGGGCACATCATAATCAACGAAATAGTGAACACTGGTTCAATCAACTCTATATCCGTCAAGGCCGAGTCTGACCTTAAAGCTAGATCCATCAAGTCTCGAGGCGCGAGGAGGGAGTACCATCCCAAGTCCAGCCCACACAGCAAACCACAGGCAAAAACTACCTCAGAAGCTACTAAAGTAGACGCAAAGGGGTGGATTTTGGTCACCTGACGGAAGAAGTCGATACAAGAGTCTGAACCATCAAAGACTACCACAAACAAAGCAAAGCTCCCCAACAAAACTCCAAGGATAGCTGTCCAAGGAGTAAACAAAAGAAAAAGAAGACCCGTCATACTGGCGGAGTTCTTCCCCAAAGACTTCTTCACGCCACTCCCAGCGATGGTGGCCACATGCTCCTCTGCGTCCTCTCCCGTGCATACCAGCCAAGAAGACAAGGGTAAAGCATTGGTGGTCGAGTACGACGACCTCGAGACACCCTTGAAACGAATTTCTCCCCTAAACAAGCTCGAGGATGACTTGGACCTGCTTATTCAATCTCGGCAGGCTTTGATCAAGATCCTTGACGAACCGGAGTATCACCAAGCCAAACTGGAGCAACTACTCATGAGAAAGAACGACCGGCCGAAGGTCGGTCTTACACCACCATTCAGGAAAGAAGAACAAGCTCCCTCTCCTCGACAGATATTGCAGCCAGAGAAGTCACTCACAGTCTCCTGCCCGCCGTGCATCACCTTTCGAGAAGAATATTCTCAACTGCGGACAAGGACTCACAATCGGTCATTGTACATGTCAGGCTACACCAAGGATCACTTAGTCCACCGCATTCTCAACGATTGCAGTTCTGAAGTTGGCATCATACTGATACGAATGATGAAGGATGTCGGCATCTCTACCGACGATCTGTCTGCCAGCTCGCTACTCATCCAGGGGTTCAATTTGGAAGGCCAACGGACGTTCGAAATGATCTAACTCGAGCTCTGATAAGTGTCTAAAAGACACTATCTTTGGGCATTATATTTGATTGCAAATCTTATTTCTAAGTTAATTCTGAGCATGAAATCAACAAATATGACTCAGTTTTATGTTTTATGTCTTAGGTACCCAGTGGAAGAAGAAAAATGGGATTTGGAGCAAAAACGAAAGAAAAATGGGCAAAAGAGGCCAAAAAGAAGAACGGCGCGACCGCGCCAAACAAATCCTCAAAAATTCAAATTAATGTGCAAAAATGTCCAACGACCCAACGGTGATGAAAGCCAACGGTTGGGGAATGTTAATTGGCGCGAGCGTGCCACAGGAGGGCGCTACCGCGCCAAAGGGAGCTAAAAGCAGAAAGAAAAGTTGCCATTCGGGGACCAAGCAATTGTATAAGGACAGGCGCGACCGCGCCACATCTTCAGCATTATTTGGCGCGACCACGCCATGAGGGCTCCTGACTTAGACGAATATCGGGTTAAGTGGCACGACCGTGCCACAATTCGGCGCGACCGCGCCGATGATGCAGCAGCAGTAAATCACGAAAATCTCGAAAACCTGCAATAAAATCAAATCCAAACTTGGGAGAAGGAGTCTCAGACATCTAAGGAAGGTGCCCACGAAGAGTTTAAGGCAATGTACTTAAGTCCAGGTGCATTGAATGGTCCAAAAGAAGAAGTTAGTTTAAAATAGGAAACTACTACTAATGGGAGGAGATAAATCCGAATTTTGTAAGGAGCAGAGAAGGAGTTTCACAATTCCAATTTAAAGCCAAACTTGGAAGGAAGCTTCTTGGCACTACAGAGGATCTTGTCACGAAAAATCAGATCAATCCAAGCCAGGATTCTCGAGTTGCACATCTCCAAAGTGGTGGACCCAAAGCAGAAATTGGCAGCAGAAATCAGGCAACTTCCTCCCCTCATATCTCGAGCTTCCCAACTCAGAATGGATTCAAACTTCGTGAGCATGGAAAGGACTACAGAAGGAAGGTCCTGATGTAATTTCATCTAATTCTAAGGTCGGGAAGTCACAATTCACACCCCTGGACAGAAGCTGAAATTACAAGTCCTGGACAGAGTTTCAAGTATAAAAAGGGGTCCGAGGCAGAGTTCAAATCATCCAGTTTTCCATCCAGTTCCAGTTCTTGTTCGAGTTTTTGTATTATACATTCAGTTTTTCTTTATAGTTTAGTTTAGAGAGAGTCTTGAGAGGCAGTGGAGACGTCCTACTGAAGCTTTTGAGGCAAGGAAGAGAAGCTGCCATTGGAAGTCATGTTCAACAAGTAGATCCTTCTCAAGGGAAGTTTGTACTTAGTTTATATTTTCTTTTCTTCTTCATGGTTGTATTCAAGACCTTGTTTTGTTCTTTAATTTCCAGTATGGAATAGTCTTTTATATTACGAGTCCATGACTCCCTAGGCATGTAATGAGATTGATGCTTCATTAACTATTTGGTTTTCAGTTTGGTGCATGAATGAGTCTTCCATGTTGCAATTTCTTGATTCATACTTGCTGTCTGCTATGTACTGGTTATAAGGTGATGCTAGACTTAAGGTGAGACATGTTGATAGGATTTGCAATCTTTTTGAGTTTATGCACTAGGTAGATTACTAATCCTTGGGTTAATCCTCGACCTTAAAGTAATACCCTGTTGTATTAGTTGATCTGCCTATGACACAATGAACTTCATGTGTATGCTATCAAGTAGAGTCAATCATGCTAGCTAGGTTTACTCTAGGAGATAGAAACAGGTGATGCCAATGCGGATTGTAGCCATGGTTTTATAAGCTCGTCAGAAATTGATTTCCAAACTCATTCTATTCAATCCCAGAATTGCCTAGGGAGGGAATTGGATTCCCAATGCCTTTTCCATATTGATTTTATCAAAAGCTCTCTCTTGATTTCTATAGGCCTAGGTAGATTAGTTTATCTTGTGTTTTTATCACTCCTTCCCAAAAGATTTCTCAAACTTTGGTTTTTAAACTAGAAAAGCAGTTATCTATTAGCTTGGTCCTTGTGGGACGATATTCGGACTTGCATAAGTCTATATTACATTGATTAGTCCTCTTGCTAGTGATTAGCTGGGATCGCATCAAGTTTTTGGCGCCGTTGCCGGGGACCTATGTTTTAATAGTAATTGCTAGTGTTTAAAACTAGAGCTTTGAGTGTATATTCTGTATTTTTTTTTCTGTTTATTTTTATTTTTTTATTTTTGGTGGACTGATGTGTTGTGTGCATGGATTTTGGTTTGCATAAGTCCACTTATGGAAGGAGACACCTTGAGGAGTATAATGATTTTTCTTACCCAAATCAAGCATGAAATTCTTTTTAGCATTCTAGAAATTTTCATATGCCATGTGCTTCTTATGAACAACCATATAGTTCTTTTGACCACTCTTATAATTCTCCCATTCATCTTGATGATATGCTTAGCATGCAAAGTCAATTTAATTTACTTCAAAGGCAAGCTGATATCGTGCAACTACAAAGAAATTCTGTGAATTATTTTTGTGATGTGTGTGGAGGTAACCATGCTACTAATGTATGCCATTTAAATTCAAGACCTTATTTTTCTAATTATGAGTCTAATTCCTGCAGGTTAGACCCATATAGAAATTCATACAACCAAGAGGAGCCACAATGGGAGGAAGATAGGAGAATGATCCGAGAAATATATGCAGAACTTCAGTCAATGAAGACACTGCAACCCAAAGTCCAGTCAATAAAGCAATCGGTCACACTCCATACCACTCAAGAATGGGAGGACCTAGTAAGGTGGTTAGATTATCTTGAAGAGAATCCAGAAGAGCAAGATCTACAAGAATTAGAGGATGAGGAAGAACTAATTGAAGAGGTAGAACAGTCCATACCCTTTATGAATGGAGAGATCCTAGAAAAGCCTCAACCAAAGGAAACCTTGAAAGAGAGTGTGTGCCCCTATGATTTAGAGGATGAGGAAGAACCAATTGCAGAGATAGTAGCTGAGGTGGAGGAAAAATTCATCCCATTACTGATCTTCCAACTAATTGAGAGAGAACTACAACAAGCATTAGTGGCTGAAGAAGAAAGCATGGAGGAAATGGATGAGGTCAAAGAAGAAAACACCATGGCTGAGATAGCTGTGAATGTAAAAGAGGTAGAAGAGAAAACCCAGCAAAGAGAAAAATCATTAGAGGCTGAAAAAGAAACCATAGCTGAAGAATTAGATGAAGGGGAGGAAGAAGAAACCATAGGTCATATCATAGAACCTTCCTCTGAAAAGCCATTAGAGAATTGGGTAGAGAAAGAAGAAGAGATAGGGCTCTCCTTTGATTTAGACTTTTTCATCATCCCACCTTATACACCTAGCCCAAAAAGACAACTGAAAATTTTATTGGGGCTGGACAAGAGGATGAATGAGTGGCTGATATATGTACAGATCTACTTCTTAGAAGCCACAAAGTCAAGAGAAAGAATTTTTTACTCCACATCTAAATTTGGTTGCTTTAGCATAAAGCATTGCAAGGGAAGAAAAGTCATGATGAATGGATTTGAAACGAACTTTCCTTTTGATCCTGGTGGAATGAAGCTACTGGTCTGGCTGAGGACCAGAAACTTAGCGCTTCATGGGAGGCAACCCATGGCAGGTAAGTTAGTTTAGTTTTTTTTTCAATTCAATTGTTCTTTTTCTTTGAATAAATCACTTTGTGTGAATCTTAGATCTTAGGTCTAGTTTTGTTTTACTCATGTTAGGATAGTGTTTTCAATTTGTTTGGTTTGAATAAACACCAGAAAAAGAAAAAAAAAAAAAAAGAGAAAAATTTGTCTTAGGCACCTGTCCATGAAAAATTTGGAATTTGGAGTTGCATGAAGCCATTTTTACAGCTCTACTTGATGTACTTCTAGATGTGTTTTTTTTTTCAAAGTCTAAATGCAGAGATCAGAAGAAGGAAGTTGGCACTATCATTACCAACCATTCACAGCAGCTTCTTTCAAAAGAAAAGCCATCAGAACACTCAGGTAAACTCTGTGCAGATCAAGCAGTGCAGCAGCAACTCTATTCGAGCAGCCAAGTTTGGAGCCGAATTCTGAAATATCTGGAAGTGGAACCCACCAAGGAAAGGTAAGTAGTTCAAGAGGGCACTTAGTAGATAAAATAGGGCCGGATTTTAGGAATTTTTATTGAGTAAAAAGGAAGTTATGACTACTGCAACTTGGGTAGTTAAAACTGTTTTCTGGAAAAAGTTTGGGTTGGAAACATTACCATCTTTCTGTCTTTGAGCTGATTTCTAAAATTTTTTGTAATGATTCTTGGAAAACTATTTTAATGTGATTAAAGTTCATACTTCGTACTTTCCAGGAAACCCATTTTCAGCTCTAGATGATAAGTGGTTAGAGAGATACCGTGCTTGCAAAATACCTCCAACTCACTGTCTGCCCAGAATTTCAGATTTGCTGCCAAGTTTTCATATATGTGTATCTTTAAATTCCCTTGATGAAAATGCATCAAACCTATTTTATTGTGCACCTCTAAACCTTAACAACATGTTCCAAGTGGAATTTTTAAATTTTGCATTCAGAATTTTAATTTATGAAGGAAAAAGAGTGGCGTTTCCACGCCATATTTTGGCGCGATCGCGCCACATGTTTGATTAATTTCTGTGGCTCTATAACTCAGAATCATTCCATTCCAATTCTGAAATGTTTATATTTATGAGTTATAGGCCTTGGTAAAAGTTCATAAATTTCTGAATTCGTTTGCAATATTTTGTGCTATGAATGGTCCTAACCACTTTTGGTCAAGAATAAAGGCAGCTCAAGTTCAGATTCCTCATGGTGCCTCAAGAAATCTGAAGTTCAAGCAACCAACATTCTCACGGAAGTTTCTTACCCTTTATCTCATTTTATTGATCAGAATGCAAAATTTTAAGTTTGGGGTGGGAAACTCGGATTTTAAAGTCTAGTTGGTTTTATTTTTTTAGTAAATTTGATTTGTTAGTTTCTCTTTTTGTTTTGAGTCAATCTAGAATACAATTCTGAGCTTACTGTCCGAATCCGGCTCTCTTTTGGGAAAATATACTTTGGTGCCTGTACATAAGATGCTTTGAGTGATTTTTTTTTGCAATGTCCATTAATATGTACTCAATCTCCATTCATATTGATGACATGATATTTTGCACTCTCATTATGTTTCCCAAAGCATGATTTCCCCAATAAAAATGTGTGTTTACTGATTCAGTATCTCTATCTAACTGTTCAAGTCTTGTTCAAAGTGGAAATTTGCAAATACGCATCCAGGATGCTGAAATATGAAGTTTCAACTCAGCGCGACCGCGCCAAATATTTGCGTGACCGCACCACTGCCTCATTGAGTGATTGCCAACCCAGAAGCCAGAAAAGGAAAATTTCACTGCAGAACATTCAAGGACAAGGCCCATTCCACTTCAGGCACACCCAGACTCATCAGGGAAGTATCCATCCTACCTCCTATTCCTTTGTTTTATGCTTTGGGGACAAAGCATGTTTTAAGTTTGGGGTGGGATATTCTATCTTTCTACATTCAAAAAAATCTCTGATTTCAAAAAAATTTCACCAGAAACAGACCATGAGTTGGGAAACATCAGTAGAAACCCTGAGAAAAGAGAAAAGCATGGTTCACTTACTGGAAAAATATCTCATTTCAATATGCTTAATCTTAACATGAGGAGAATGTTCATTAAAAACAGTTTTTGAAAAAGTATAAGTGAGCAAGTTGATGTAAACCACTAGAACCAACCTGAGGGAAGCTTGAGGCGAAACAAGAAAGATTTCCAGATATCCTGTAGTGATTTAGGCATTTGTTTTCAATCGTTTGAGCCTGTTTCAAGCCACCCACTTTAATGCACAAGATGCATCACTTTTTGTCAAACACCTGGAGCCAACAAGATCCCTGTTTGTTTTAATCCCACATTACATGAACCAGCCTTTGTGAAAAAATCAACTTGTTTCTTACTGAGCTATATCTCTCAAACTTATTGAAGTGTTCTATTTATGAGCATGGACGAAATTCTGAAGATATAAGGAGAGATGAAAGAATGGTATGGAGTTGTTTTTTGAAAGAAAAAGAAAAAGAGAAACAAGATGAAGGCTAAGTCAGGAGAAAGGCCACCTTGTGCGTGCACCGGGTCTCGGGCCTCAGCAAGCTTAGAGACTCTGAGTCAACCGGCAAGGTAAGCTGGACTCCAAACAAAGCCAAAAAGGTTGTGGGTTAGAAAGGAGAAAGGCCACCTGTGTGTGCACCGGTCTCGGCCCTCAAAGAAGCTTAGGGACTCGAGTCAACCGGGCGAGGTAAGCTAGACTCTGGACAAACCCAAGGAAGAGAATATATGTGGAAGAGGAAAGAAAAGAAAAAGGGATCAATGCAAGAAAAAAGTTTGGGGTGGAAGAATTTGGAGAAAAATCATAAAAACTCATTCTCAGTAATAATGGAACATGGATATGAGGAGGAGGATGAACCCAATGCTTACAACCTTCATCATACCCATTACCCATGCCCCATTACAACCTAGAAAAGACCTATTAATCAGGATTATGGATTTCTTCAGGTTAGTGGAGAGTAGACTGAGGGTTGGCATATGGTATTTACTGAGAACTTCTCACTTGTATGATGGTAAGGATTTTTGAAAAATTAAAGAAAATTTGAATGTTGTTTTGAATTAAGCAAGGAGAATCATCACTAGGAAGGAAAGTCAATCATCCATGCTGAAATCTATAAAAGGGAGTGCCACTGATCTTTTCTCAATCGCTGCATGCTTATCTGGTTGTTTCTTTCAGAATTTGCTCGAGGACGAGCAAAGATCTAAGTTTGGGGATGTGATAAGTGTCTAAAAGACACTATCTTTGGGCATTATATTTGATTGAAAATCTTATTTCTGAGTTAATTCTGAGCATGAAATCAACAAATATGACTCAGTTTTATGTTTTATGTCTCAGATACCCAGTGGAAGAAGAAAAATGGGATTTGGAGCAAAAATGAAAGAAAAATGGGCAAAAGAGGCCAAAAAGAAGAACGGCGCGACCGCGCCAAACAAATCCTCAAAAACTCAAATTAATGTGAAAAAATGTCCAACGACCCAACGGTCATGAAAGCCAACGGTTGGGGAATGTGAATTGGCACGACCGTGCCCCAGGAGGGCGCTACCGCACCAAAGGGAGCTAAAAGCAGAAAGAAAAGTTGCCATTCGGGGACCAAGCAATTGTATAAGGACTGGCGCGACCGCGCCACATCTTCAGCATTATTCGGCACGACCGCGCCATGAGGGCTCCTGACTTAGACGAATATCGGGTTAAGTGGCGCGACCGCGCCACAATTCGGCGCAACCGCGCCGATGATGCTGCAGCAGTAAATCACGAAAATCTCGGAAACCTGCAATCAAATCAAATCCAAACTTGGGAGAAGGAGTCTCAGACGTCTAGGGAAGGTGCCCACGAAGAGTTTAAGGCAATGTACTTAAGTCTAGGTGCATTGAATGGTCCAAAAGAAGAAGTTAGTTTAAAATAGGAAACTGCTGCTAATGGGAGGAGATAAATCCGAATTTTGTAAGGAGCAGAGAAGGAGTTTCACAATTCCAATTTAAAGCCAAACTTGGAACTAAGCTTCCTGGCACTACAGAGGATCTTGTCACAAAAAATCGGATCAATCCAAGCCAGGATTCTCGAGTTGCACATCTCCAAAGTGGTGGACCCAAAGTAGAAATTGGCAGCAGAAATCAGGCAACTTCCTCCCCTCATATCTCAAGCTTCCCAACTCAGAATGGACTACAGAAGGAAGGTCCTGATGTAATTTCATCCAATTCTGAGGTCGGGAAGTCACAATTCACACCCATGGACAGAAGCTGAAATTACAAGTCCTGGACAGAGTTTCAAGTATAAAAAGGGGTCCGAGGCAGAGTTCAAATCATCCAGTTTTCCATCCAGTTCCAGTTCTAGTTTGAGTTTTTGTATTATACATTCAGTTTTTCTTTCTAGTTTAGTTTAGAGAGAGTCTTGAGAGGCAGAGGAGACGTCCTACTGAAGCTTTTGAGGCAAGGAAGAGAAGCTGCCATTGGAAGTCATGTTCAACAAGTAGATCCTTCTCAAGGGAAGTTTGTACTTAGTTTATATTTTCTTTTCTTCTTCATGGTTGTATTCAAGACCTTGTTTTGTTCTTTAATTTCCAGTATGGAATAGTCTTTTATATTGGGAGTCCATGACTCCCTAGGCATGTAATGAGATTGATGCTTCATTAACTATTTGGTTTTCAGTTTGGTGCATGAATGAGTCTTACATGTTGCAATTTCTTGATTCATACTTGCTGTCTGCTATGCACTGGTTATAAGGTGACACTAGACTTAAGGTGAGACATGTTGATAGGATTTGCAATCCTTTTGAGTTTGTGCACTAGGTAGATTACTAATCCTTGGGTTAGTCCTCGACCTTAAAGTAATACCCTGTTGTATTAGTTGATCTGCCTATGACACAATGAGCTTCATGTGTATGCTATCAAGTAGAGTCAATCATGCTAGCTAGGTTTACTCTAGGAGATAGAAACAGGTGATGCCGATGCGTATTGTAGCCATGGTTTTATAAGCTTGTCAGAAATTGATTTCCAAACTCATTCTATTCAATCTCAGAATTGCCTAGGGAGGGAATTGGATTCCCAATGCCTTTTCCATATTGATTTTATCAAAAGCTCTCTCTTGATTTCTATAGGCCTAGGTAGATTAGTTTATCTTGTGTTTTTATCACTCTTTCCAAAAGATTTCTCAAACTTTGGTTTTTAAACTAGAAAAGCAGTTATCTATTAGCTTGGTCCTTGTGGGACGATATTCGGACTTGCATAAGTGTATATTACATTGATTAGTCCTCTTGCTAGTGATTAGCTGGGATCGCATCAAGCTCCAAATCGGAGAGATGGTCACTGACACACGTCTTCAAGTTATCAACTCCGGAACGACGTACAACTTTCTCCTGGGTTGGCCATGATTCCATGCGAGTGGTGTTGTACCATCGACACTCCACCAGTGCTTTAAATAATGGTAGGACGGCGAGCAGAAGACCGTGTATGCCGACGAGTATCCATTCACCAAAGCAAAAGCTTTTTTCAATGATGCCAAGTTCTACCTGACAACGCAGTTGATGTTGAAAGCATCATCTTGGCCGAGCCAGGCCCAAAATACCAAAATCGCACTTCTACCCAAACAAGCTCCAACATAAAATGTGCTGCTGAAAGCCACGCAGCCTAAACCACCGGTGTACAACCGCTAAGCGACTGCACTGATAGCACCGGCCCCGCCGCCAAAGAACAATATACCTGTGCTAAGGTATGTTCCACAATCACAAAGAAAGAAAGGGGAAGACCCCTCATCGTTTGCCGCAATGTCGAGCCGACAATTATGAAAGAGGGAGTCACTCTATCGTTGCCTAAGCTCGAAGATCGAAGTGTCGTCAAGAAATGCCCTGGCCCAGAATGGCTGCCCACCACCCGAATGACCAAGGGTGTCGATCCAAAGGCCTATCGGTTGCTGGCCAAAGTAGGGGACAATTTCACAAAAGAGCAATTGCACGAAAAGTCACTCGTAGCTAACCCAATTCTCACTCTGGCGCAAGAGAAGCTGAGGAGCGAGGGTGGGTGCATTCCACTGAGACGGCACGGCCTTGGCAACCAAAATGAGAAGCTCATTCGAATCACTGGGAGGTCTGCCGATTTCCATCAAGTCTACACGTGTCATTCAACCCAAGTTCGCCAAAGAAAAATAGTGCTCCGGTGGTCATATACACAAAAGCCGCCTACCAAAGCTTGCGCGTGCACCGATGAAGTTGTGACCATGAACCACATCTCAATTACCAGCGACGACGAACAAGGCGACGACGAGTTCATCCTGAAGGATGCTCCAGCTGCATTTGAAGAGGGAAGACAAGCTACGGTGGACGAATTAAGGAAGGTCAATCTAGGCATCGAAGAAGACCCGAGACCGACCTTCATTAGTGCTTCATTAGCCGAGGGAGACGAGGCCAAATACATCTCTCTGCTCCTAGAAAACTGTGATGATTTTGCATGGAACTGCATAGAGATGCCAGGCTTCGATGCCAATGTTGTCGTACACAAACTCGTTGTTCACCCCTCAGTCCGGTCGGTCAAGCAGACACAAAGGCGCTTCCGACCCGAGCTCTTTCTAGAGATTGAAAAAGAAGTTGAGAAGCTTATCGCGGCCAACTTCATCCGGGAGGTCAAATATCCTTCCTGGATTGCCAACATCGTGCCAGTCAAAAAGTCTGCCCAAAAGATAACTTTTCGCTGCCAATTACCAAGCTCATGGTGGACGCAACGATCGGTCACGAAGTACTCTTCTTCATGGACAGGTCATTTGGCTATAATCAGATCCATATGGATCCGAAGGAAGAGGTGCTTACGGTGTTCCGCACGCCCAAAGGCATATTTTGCTACAAAGCCATGCCTTTCGGTCTCAAAAACATCGGCGCAACATACCAGAGAGACATGTATTATATCTTTGATGACTTCTTTCACAAGCGCGTCGAGTGCTATGTTGACGATCTGGTGGTCAAAACAAAAGAGGGAGTCAACAATCTCCTGAACTTCAGAGCAGTGTTCGAGCAACACCGGCGGTTTCAACTCAAGATGAATCTGCTTAAATGCGCATTTGGTGTAACCTCTGGCAAATTTCTTTGGTTCGTCGTACACCACCGGGGGATTGAAATCAATCAAACCAAGATTGATTTGATTCAAAAGAAGCCGGAGCAGAGAAACATCTCGGAGCTCAAAAGCTTACAAGGTCATTTGGCCGATATTCGACGCTTCATCTCGAACTTGGCTAGACGTTGTCTTTTAAGAGGGACGACATATGCCGAAATGCCTTTAACCGCATAAAGACATGCCTCACAAAACAGCTAGTGCTCGTCGCTCTAATCGTCGGCAAGCCGTTGGTACTCTACATTGCCGCCCTGGAAAACTCGATGGGGGCCCCGCTGGCTCAAAGCGATAAGAACAACAAAGAGCAGTCGCTGTATTACTTAAGCTGAACCTTGGTGGGAGCGGAAATTAACTACACGCCTATTGAGAAGACTTGCCTGGCACTCATCTTCGCAGTTCAGAAGCTAAGGCACTATCTCTTGGCACACTCAATGAATTTGATTTCTCGCTCTGACCCGCTCAAATACATCATGTCGCGGCTGATTGGAAAAATGGGCACTTCTCCTCTCTGAATTCGAAATTAATTTTGTGCCACAAAGGGCCATCAAAGACCAGGCCTTGGTGAACTTTCTTGTCGATTATCATATACTCGCAGAATGGGAGCTGATAGAAGAATTTTCCGATGAAGAAATTTTCCTTGTCGAAATACTTTCGTCTTGGAAAATGTACTTCGATGGGGCCGCTAGGAGAAACAGAGCTGGCGCATAAGTCCTCTTTGTCTCACCGAAAGATGACCTGTTGTTGTACTCATTCGTGCTTACACAAAACTGCTCAAACAATGTGGGAGAATATCAAGCACTCCTTATCGGCCTCGACATGGCGGTCAAAATGGAGATACCTCAATTCAAAGTCTACGGCGACTCAGCACTCGTGATTAAACAGATCACAAGAGAGTTTGAGGTCAAGAAAATCGAACTCGTGCCATTTTGGAAGCACGCCGACGACCTCTTGGTCAAAATTCTACAACCTTCGCTCCACTACATACCGGGTGCTGGGAATGGCCCAGCTGGAATCGTAGCCAGTCTGGTGCAACTCGACAACCGGCCTAGTCAAGTATCTATCTGCGAAAGAAGGGTAGTTCCTCTGGTCCCTCTGCCAATCAAAGAGGAAGCTGAAGAAGATATGAAAGAAAAGGAGTCTCTCCCCATCTCAATCAGTGAAAATGAAACAAGAGATTAGCACGAACCAATTTCAAATTTTCTCAGACACGGAACGCTTCTGACAAGTCTGAGGGTACTAGTCCACATCTTTCGGACGGCTCCAAGGTATGTCTTTGTTAATAATGTACTTTACAGCCGGACCAAAGCTACACATGCAAGTTAAATTGCTTGGATACTACTGGCCGTCCATGCTCCGAGATGCCATCGAGTTAGCACGAGCTTGCAAGGCTCGTCAGCTCCACGCTGACTACATCCACTAGCCACCGAAGCTGCTCCACCCGACGGTCGTGTCTTGGCCGTTTGAAGCATGGGGTATGGACATAATTGCTCCAATCACCCCCAAGTCCAACTCCGATCGGAAATACATCCTCGCCACAACTGACTACTCCAATTGGGCTGAAGCTGCAGCATTTTGAGAGGTCAAAGCCGTCACTGTAGCCGACTTCATACAAACACAAATTATTTACTAGTATGGCGTAGCTGGGTACATCGTGATAGACAACGGGACACCTTTTTGAAATCGAGTCATGGATCGATTTTGCGAAAAGTTTCCCATACAACAAAAGACATCCTCGGCCTATAACCCAGTGGCTAATGGACTCGCAGAGGCATTCAACAAAACACACTGCAAAATTCTGAAGAAAAATGTCAGCAACCACAAATTCAACTGGGATGAGAAGCTCGGAGAAGATCTCTGGGCGTACAGAACGACGTTCAGAATGCCGATGTTGTCAACTCCTTACTGGTGTATGGCACTGAAGCAGTCTTGCCGCTCGAAGTTCAGCTCCCTTCACTCCGCTTTGCCATAAGAGAAGGCCTTATGGAGGAAGAGTGTGCCCAACTGCGACTTGCAGAACTAGAGTCGCTAGATGAACAAAGACTTGAGGCCCAACAAAGGCTCGAGTGCTATCAGTCGCGAATGACCCGAGCATTCAACAAAAATGCGCGCTTGCAGTCATTCAAAAAGGATGACTTGGTGCTCGCAGTACGACGACCGATGCTCTTCACAAGCAAAACATGCGGTAAATTTGCGTCGTAGTGGGAAGGCCCCTATGTCATTCAAGAAGCGTACACAAACGGTGCGTATAAGCTCGTGACAGTAGATAGTGCAGAATTACCAATCAAAAATAGTAAGTTCCTCAAATATTTTCATGCTTACGGACTATTGTGAAAAGAAAAAAAAGAGAAAGCCAAAAAAAAAAGGTTTTTTATTCAATAAAGTGGGACAAATTCGGTCTCGGAAAAAATAGTGTCCAAATTGGCGACAAAATATTATACATGGTCAAAATCGGGGAAGCTCAAAGCCGATAATCTTCTCCTTCAGCTGAGCTACATCAGTGTGCATGGCAGACAACTCTTCCGCATCCTCCTTGCTTAGAACGGGGCGCATACGAACTTGCGCTAACTGCCGATCGAGATCAGCCACTTCTTCATCATCAACGTCGAGCTGCTTCTTGGCGTAAGTGACCTTCAGATCCAGAAAGTCGAGTCGAGCCGAGACACACGCCAACTGCTAGTAAAGTTTCTTCTGCTCTTCCTCAGCGGCCTTGCGATTGACCAAATCTTGGTCAAATTCCACAGTCAAGCGATCATGCCGAGCGGTCACATGTCGTTCTGATTGGGCGATCTTAGCTTCGATCGCAAGCCTATCTTCTAGGGTAAGCTTCCCTTCTTGCGGTTCACGCAGCTGCTGAAGACGAGCTACACTCGTCGATAAGTCACCGACCCATCGCTCCAAGATAGAAGTGTCGATGTCGGCTTCCCTTAACTTGTCGAGGAAGAAGTGGGCATCATCGATTAGCTCATGCACACTCTAATCGCAGGCCGACAGGAGATCCGACTTCAAAAAATCCACCCACAGTCCCAAAGCGGACCTTTGCAGCCTCAGTTTCGACCTTGCCGAAGGCTGGGAAGAAGACCTCTGGAAAATTGGGGGCATGGCTCGTTAAGAAAAAAAAGAGAGAGAAAGAAGGGGTGGAACCAAAAAAAAGAAAGAAAGGGGGATACAAAACAAAAGTCGCAACTCACCGCACCAGGCGTTGAAGCAAAAGAATGCTTGCTGCTAGGGTGAACCACTGGGGCCCCAACTGCAGGTGCCGAGATCATCCACGAGACTGAATGCTCGGAACGGTCACCCTCCGCAAGAGCTGGAACCATCAAAGGATAGACCTCAACGCTGGAGGGAATCACCACGGTCGCATCAATGCTTTCTTCTTCTAAGTCACCATGGGGAAAAGAATTGGCTTTATCAAGTTGACGAAGTGGCCAATTTTTGCTAGAGGCAAGGGTGAGAATGGTGCGAATTGTGACGGGTTTGACTACTGGGCTGAATGTGTCAAAGTAGTCAAATCCCTCTCTCTGATTGAAGCCTTTTGCTACAAGACGAGCTTTATATTTGTCAATCGAACCATCCGACTTGCGTATAATTCGGTAGACCCACTTGCAACCAATGGCTTTGCAACCCTGTGGAAGAGAGACATAAGACCATGTTTTGTTAGCCATTAAAGCATCAAATTTGGCACGTATCACATCCTGCCACTCAGAGAGTTTAGCTGCCTTCGTATAGCATGTCAGTTCAATGACACCCAGATCACACGATAACGGGTACTTAATGGCCTAAAAAAGTTTGGGCTTAAGGCTATTGGTCATGGCAAGGGTCGTCTTTCGATGTGTAGCATACGGGGCAGTGGGTCGGTATGTAGGCGGGCACTCAGTTGTAGGAGAGCAACTTGGCTGGTGGGAGAGGGAGGCCAAGTTGGCGAGTCTCTCACAGTAGGTGGTATTGTGGGTAATGACGACACAAAAATATGGTTGGGGTACAAGGAGGTGCCAATGGTAAGAGGGCAATAGGGTAGTCCATCAGTGTAGTGTCGCTTGGGGCAGGTAGCAGAGCAAGTTTAGAGAATGAAAAATAAGTCTCACCAAACACAACATTTCTCGAGATGTACACCCAACTGATAGACATGTCGAGACAACAATATCCCTTGTAACTATTGTGATAGTCCAAGAAGACATGAGGCTTCGACCGATCCTCGATTTTGTTCTTAGAAGAGGGTTGAAGACATGGGTAACACAGACAACCAAAAATACGAAGACTTGAGTAATCCGAATTCTCATTTTTGAGGACTTGTAAGGGACAACAAAACTGAAGCAATGAGGTTGGTAGTCAATTGATGAGATAGACGGCCATAGAGAAGACCGAATTCCAATGAATCTTAGACACAAACGATTGGGCTAACAGTGTAAGACCGGCTTCGACGATGTATTGATGTTTGCGTTTAGCATGACCATGTTGTTGCAGTGTATCAGGACATGAAATACGATGCTGGATACCATTGCTGCGCAAGAAGGATTGAAACTTATGACATAGAAATTTGCCTCCCCCATCGCCTCGAATTTTTTTAATCTTGTGGGAGAGGGAGTTCTCAGCCAAAGCCTTAAAATTTAGAAATGCATGAAAAACATCATATTTGAAACGTAATATGTAAAACCATGTGAATCTATTGAATTGATCAATGAAAACAACATAGTATTTATAACCAGCGAACGATGTGACTGGGTACGGGCCCTAATGATCAGCAGACGCCATTTCTAAAAGGGCACAAGCATGATTAGTAGAATTTAAAAATGAAGATATTTTGATTTTATAACTCAACATGAATAACAAACATCATTTTTATTGGAATTGGAAAGAATGACATTCATACTATGAAGCACATGAGATGAAATAGAATGCCTAGGGTGACCCAAGCGACAATGCCAAAAATGTAAGGAAGACCTATGAGACAACAAGCAACGAGGGGAAGTGGTGGAGTCAACGACATAAAGCCCATCTCTGTTCCTGCCCGTGAAAAGAACCTTTCCCGAACTGTAATCCTGCACTGTAAAGCCATTAACCAAAAATAGGACCACACAATTATTGTCATAGGTAAGTTTAGAAACAGAGAGTAAATTTTTTTATAGCAGATGGGACACATAAAACATTTTGTAAGGTAACTTTTGAAGTGAGAGGATGAGAACCAATGCTAGAGATAGTCAAACCTGAGCCATTTCCCTTTACCACCTGATTCGGACCATTGTATGGACCGCTTTTAGAGAGTAAGCTCGAGTCATGAGTGACGTGATGCGAGCCACCAGAATCTGTATACTAGGCCAGGTCATGAGCGCCTTGGACCTGAGGAGTGGCCAGAGGCTGATAAGCCATATTGAATCTGTTGCAGCATTCAAAAGAAACATGTCCATGCTTGTTATAGATTTAACATAATGGCCAATTTTGTTGGTCAGAATGGTTAGAATTCCCACGACCATTGTTTTGGGATCGACCACCTCTATTGCCTCGTCCGTGACCCCCACGTGAACCAGAGGAATGATTCCCACCTATAGTGGCTTCAATATGAGTCACGACATTAGCTGAAGGTGTGGCTGCGATGTCGAGTTGCGCAAGCTGACTCTATAGTGTCTGACGATGTTCTTGTGCCATTAAGAGGTTGTACACCTCATCAAAGGTGAGACTATCGGCTCGAGAAGCAACAAATTGAGAGAATGATTTGTAATCACTCCCAAGGCCAGTGCGGTGTACTGGGGAAGAGTTTGATTAGCAAGAGGTTGGCCGACTGCTACGAGGTCGTCAGACAGGGCTTTGATGTGATTGAGATACGCAGTCATCATAAGACTGCCCTTGCGAGCTGTCTCGAGTTGGAAACGAAGGTGATTCAAACGCTCTTGAGAGGTGGATGCGTATTAGTCCTGAAGCTTGGACCAAATCGCCACCGCTGTAGTGAGACTAATGGTATGGCCAAGGGCTGACTGTGAAAGCGTTGATAGAATCCAACTTTGTGCAGTCCGATCGATGATATACCATTGCTGAAAAGTTGGATTTGGGTGCGCAGAGGAGCCAGAACGAATCCATCGATGAAGCCAGTTTAGGACTGATTGTTAATCTCCAGAAGAAATTGTTGCTTCCAATACAGGTACGTGTCTTGATCCAATTTAATTGAAACATGATGTGTGATGTTGGAGGTAGTGAAGAAGAATTTGCCCAACTCTCCTAGGTCATAGACCAAACCGCGGGAAGAGTGTGTTGGAGCATCAAGGACAGAAGAGATAAAGACCGTAGTCGAAGGGGAAGACGAGGAGGTTTTATTTGCAGCGGCCATGAGAAGGTAGGGTTTAGCAACAAAAGACAGGTCAAGAAAAATGAAGAAAGAATGGGGAGCCTGATACCATGTAAACAACAAAATATACATTAACAACTAAAGTCGCACTAACCAACTGAAAACATTTCATTATACGTCATATAAAAACTAAAAGAATACATTTTTGACGACTAGACCCCGCATGAGAACTCTCTGCACTGTCAACAGACGGGGTTTGCAAGCACTGTCAACAGACGGGGTATTGCAACCTCGTATTCATCCACTGTTTGTGCACTCACACACCTCCACACCATCTTATCCAAGTCCTTCACACTGTACCACTTCCTCAGATTGGCAATGATATGTCGTATATAGAACCTGTGTCTATGCAGGCGTGAAAAGACATCCGCCACCGCTCTGATGATGCCAATGTGATGGTCGGAGATAATGCACATCGGAGACCTCCCTCTAACCACCCGACGCGCCAAACATGTTACTAACCAAGTCCATGAATCAATATTATCTTTCTCGACAATTACAAAGGCAAGGGGAAACAACCTGTTATCTCTATCAAAAGATGTATCTATCAATAGACAACCCTTATACTTCCCATATAAATGAGTCCCATCTATACTGATAAAGGTTCTACAAAACTAAAATCCATGAATAGCCAGACCAAACGCCCAAAATACCCTATCAAACCGCACAACCCATCCATCTCTCACATTATAATCCGTGGTTATGAGCTTATATTTAGTACCTGGGTTTGTCTTTGATTATTTTCAAAAACTGAGGTAATAGGTTGTGCGACTCCTCCCAACCACCAAATATAGCAACTAATGCTTTGCTCCTTGCCCTCCATGCCCTACCATAATTCACCTGAATATGATACTTGTCCTTAACAAGCTGAATGATCTCATATAGAGAAAGTGTGAAATTACTCCTCACATTGGGCATAATGAGGTTACAAATAACTCTAGAAGTGCATAACCGGTTGTCCATGCGCAGCTCCGCGTACAAACAAGTGTGTTCATCATTGCATCGTCTAATTTTCCATACCCTATGCTTATTACTAAATGACGCATAGACGTACCAGGGACACTGACCACCCGTGCAACATACAAAATAAACTACAGGTCCCGATTTCAACACCTTGAACTGGACTTGTCTTCTAATACAGTAGTCCTTCATGTACATTTGTAATGCGTCCTTACTCATAAACCTCTGACTGACTCCAACACCGACGGGTGGTGGTACATTGTCTCCATCTACGCCTAGGCCCACTGTGTTCATATATCCTGCATCCATGTCCATCTCTCCGATCCACAAATCGGGGTAAGGCTCATAATTTTCCTCTAAGGGTGGGACTCCTATGTTAGGTAGGGGGATTTAAACCTCTTCTTCTTCCTCAATTTCATCTGTAACTGGATCCGACCAAGCATCCTCACCACTGGAAATATCATTGGGGTCCTCGCTTGATTCCCTGAATTCAATTATAATTTCATCTACTACTACTGCGATATAAATGTAGAGTATAACTTCAAACAAAACCAATGTAATTGTTCTCACCTTTCTTCAGGGATGAATTACACAATAGGTCCTTCAACTCTCTCATCCCTTTCAGCCGGAGCTCGCCCCTGAACTCAATAAGAGCTCCCTCGCCGGTTCCTGCCAAATTCGACAAACTCCTTCAGTTATCCATCTCATAGGGGTAGGTTCCCGCTTCAAAAATAAAACCAGCATTGTCTGGAAACCATGCTTCACCATGCCTAATCCACTCTCCAGAGATATATCATCGAGTACGGGAGTGTACATTAACTAACCATTGCACGTAAAGCTCATCCATATTGAAATGTTGTCCATGCGTGGGTTCCATCCAAGAACATTATACATCATAGTGTACAACGCGTTAAACAAACACTTCGGCTCTAGAAGTATAAGTCTGGTTCTTCCCCGCTATAACCGACCACATTACCGTGCTCAAAAATAAATTCACCATCAAAATGACAACAAATAGGCAAGATTGTCATCTTCAACTAAAATTAAGCAACATATATTTAGGATTTCCAATCGTCTCAGCACTTGGTAATCACAACTCTACTAGTAAAGTACAAAACTTAGGAAAAGTTTCAGTGATTTCTATTCAATACAATTGTATGGTAGATTTTGTTTGCAAAGATCTCCCCTTCCAAAGATGAGCATTGATCTGCTTTTACCGACCATCAAAAGAAGAAAATATACAGACTGGATATCTAAATCCGATCAATACAATTTTACTTGAAGGGTCAGGTGATCAACTTATGATTTTCTTTATTGTTTCTTATTTGATCATTAATAACTTAGAATCTAATCAACAAGCTATAAGCTAATGAACAACCTAGAAGCTAATGAACAACCTAGAAGCAAATTAATAACCTATAAGTAAAAACTTTGTTATGTAAAGCCCTAATTCAGGCAAACCATGAAAACCAAGCCTTAATCAACTAAAAAATATGAAATTTGAACTCTAATCACTCGTCATTGATTATATTTGAAGATATTTCAAACACAGATACCCTAAAAAGGGGCATTGAAATCAAAGCTTCGTCATGTAAAGACCTAAATCCATGTAAAACATTCAAATCAACCCTAAATCAACGAAAAAACTTGAAATTCGAAATCTAATCACACGTAATATATTGCAATTGAGGAGATTTCAACAACAAAAATCCTAAACTAGCATGAAATCGAAGCTTCTTCATGTAAAACCTCAAATCCACACAGAGCATGAAAATCAACCCTAAATCAACGAAAAACATGAAATTTGAAAGCTAATCATACGTAATAGACTGAAATTGATTAGATTTCAACTGTAAAAATCCTAAACTGGCATGAAATCGACGACTATTGAAACTCTATCCTACGCAAAGCGACAAATCCACTTACTTTCCAAACGAATTGACGATGATTCAAGTGAGGAAGTGACGATTCGCGACCACACGGTCTTCAATCGAGGTTTTACAGCGCCGATTCAACGATAAGAGGGAAGAAGATAAGAGGGAGGGTTTTGTGGTTCCGCGCATTCGTTTTCAGAAGAGAGTTTAGAATGAAGAAGAGAAAGGAAGGAAGAATGAAAGAAAAAGACCTCTCAGTTTTCTCATATGGCGGTACTTAGATACCGCCAATAGGTTTGTTAACTAAATTTTGGAATGTCTCTCTTCTATGTTTTCATTGCGAAGGCAGCTTCGAAAAGCCGCCTTTCACTTTTTAATTTTTTGTTGATGGCAGCATCTAAATCCCGCCACACTGATTTCTGTATAAAAAAATTTTAGCGACACGCTGGTGTGTTATTTGACCAAGGTGGTCAAACTTGGTCAAATGTTGAATGCATTTTTAGATATAAGTTTAGGACTTTGTTAAAAATGTAATTTTTTATTTTTTGAATTATTTAAAAAATCTTCGAAAGAAAGTAGGGGAGAAATTATGATTCTTATAATAACTACTCCAAGTAAGCATAAACGAACAAACATGAAATTCGGAACCTAATCATGCATAATAGACTGAAAGAGAAGCAATTTCAACCACAAAATCTCCAAACAAGCATCAAATCGACGACCTAATAAGCTCTAACCCACGCAATATCAGAAAATCACTTACTTTTCAAGAGAAAAATTGAAGAATGCAGGGAGAAAGCGTCAATTCGTCGTCGAACAGCCTTAAATCGATTATTAAGTAAGGGATTCGGCGAAAATTTGGAGGAAAAGAAGAGATGGAAGAGATTTCGGAAGCGCTGCGTTTTGGGGAGAAAGAAAGAAAGAAGAAGAAACTCGGTTAAAATACCCGTAGTGGCGGCATCGCGATGCCGCCTAACTTAAGTGTAAGCGGCATTTCGATGCCGCCTACACTAGAAACGATATCGAAGAGGAAGGCGGCATCAAAATGCCGCCTTTGCCTCTTTTCCAGAATGGAAGTCCCTTTGCCCGAAATTTTCTAAGTGCGGCAAGATGCGGCATTGAAAAGCAGCCTCGAGCTTTTCAGTTGTGCCGGTTTTTCGAAGCCGCCTCCCAAATTTTTATTTCGGGATGATGGCATTTCAATACCACCTTCCCCTTTTTGTTTTAAAAAAATTTAGGCAACACGTTGGCGCCTACGCGCCAGCGTGTCGCCTACGTGGCCTTTGACCAAGGTGGTCAACCTTGGTCAAACTTTGAATATGTCATTTTTGAAAATAAGTTTGAAAGTGTCATTAGTGTAAATTTTTATTTTTTTTAATTATTTGAAAAAAAACTTCTCAATATAATATATAAGTTATGACTTTCATTACTCTTTAGTACTTCTTTAAGAGAGGGTTTAATTCAAAGACACCTTCTTTTATGTATAATAATCGAACACCTATAAAACTCATAATCATTCACTCTGGCAACAAAATTGGGGAAAATTTATTAAATTAAATAAATGAAAAGTACTTTAAAATTAGACTCTATCAAAATGTTTGAAAATATTATATAATAATTATTTATTGATATTCATTATCTTTAATAAGTTCTATATCAAGTGGCATTCATATGTATCTCCATTGTGTATTTCACCAATAACTAATGTAGATTAGCAACTAGGCTAATAAATTATTTGAACTTATAAATAAAATAAATTTTTAAAATCAAAATATGGTTTATACAAAAGTACAAACTGTAATTACATTACCCATATATCTTAAGAAATGTAAATGATTGAAAAACCTAATATAGTGCTATTGATAGGTTGATTAGTTAAATGGTTGAATTAATTATGAAGCGTTTGAACTTGTTGTAGTGACTTCAATTCATTTGATCTTACTAAACTTAAGAGTCTTTAGTTGATAGAATTTAAAAGACAAGGATTATATAGAAAGCTTGAAAGTAAATTAATTTTTTTTTTCAATTAAACTAAAAATTTTAGAGGGTTGGATCTGAAAAAATGATATTTTAGAGAATTAGACTATAAAGTTGAAGAGGGGCATGCAAAGCCGCAAGAAGGGGGAAAGGCGGGAGAGGGGCAAAAATGACAATAGGTAAGTAGAAGGAAAAAAAAGGCCGAAGGGGAGCGACGGTGGCTATATATATTAGAATTAGACTTCTCGAGACTCTTATTGCGCTCCGAGAGGGAGCGACGATGCTCAGTGGCGGAGAAACAGGGAAGAATGGAAATGTTCATCTTCCTCTTCCTCGTTCTCGTCGTCGCCGCCTGCAAGTTCTTTTGCGGAATCCTCAACCGCAAGAGACAACTAAGACAGGCGACGACGATTACGAAGAAGATGAGATGAATGTTTTGGGTGGAGAACCAGAAAGCATGCATTCGTGAAAGTCCTTCCTCGGTTTCGGAGTTCTTCTTATTTCAGCTGGGTATGTCTTCGTCGTCTTCGGGTTCTATCTTTCTTATCGTACCTCTTCTTTGATTCTTGAAATGTAGTTCGATGCTCAATTTTTGCCGACGACGATGGTTTTTTTTTTTTTTTGTTTTTTCTTTTAATTTCTTGGTTTTGAAGAAAGAGGGTATAAGAGCGTTTTAGCGTAATATTTTTCAAGAATGAGAAGAGAAAATTTTGCTCCGTAAGAATGTGAATCTTATTTAGCGTAACTGTACTTTTTCCTTGTTCATGCGCATACTAGATTTAGCAAATTTTACATTGTCATGAAAGCAAATTTTACATTGTTATTTAAAGTATTCTATTACATTCGGTTTGGCAGCACCAGAACCCCTGTTTTAGTGGTACTGCGGCCCTGCGTCGGAAATTGTATCGAATGAAGAACAAGAAGCATCGTCTTGCGATAAATTCTCTTGGAGAGATCACCGGTATCCGGTTTCCCTCATCGAAGACCTTGACCCAAGGCATCCAGTCCCGTTTCAGCTTCTGGGTCGCGACATTGTCCTCTGGAAGGATCCCAAATCTGGAGATTGGGTTGCGTTCGACGACAAGTGCCCTCATCGCCTTGTTCCTCTCTCCGTGAGCCAATTGCTTCTTAGTTAGTTGTGATCCTTGAGTTTTCGCGTTGTTTTGCTATTTATAATAATATGGATTTCGCTTGTGGGGTGTTCTGTAGGAAGGGAGGATAGATGAAGAAGGGTGTTTGCAATGTTCCTACCATGGATGGTCTTTTGACGGGAAGAGATCGTGCTCGCGAATACCTTAGGCGTCCCCCCAAGGCCCCGAGGCACGTGCCGTCAGATCGAGTCGCGCTTCCGCAACCAGGCTTCCGACCATGGTCTCTCAGGGATTGCTTTTCGTATGGCCCGACGAAAATGGATGGGAGAAAGCTACGACGTCCAAGCCTCCTATGTGAGCCGCTAATTTCTATAATTAAAAAATTATCTAGTCTTTAATTATCTCTGTCCTTCAGTTGAGGACCCAACCTTTCTACTCATCGGGAGCGAACTGTTAATACTTTTTGATGGTTGATATAATTAGATACTCGAACATGAAACCAGGCATGACTATCCTTATTTAACAGCTAATGCACTGGTGGCTGATATTATTAGATTCTTAAATATTAAACTAGGCATCACTATCATGATTTGATTATTGTTGTCCTTCCAAAGTTTAGTTCTTGCTTAGTATCAAATTTTCACAACATAATGTTTGTGCTCCGTTTTAGTTCCCAGTTTGCTGTTCAATTCTTTGTTTTGAGCTTTGCAGATATGTGTCTAATGTGTGTAAAAAGTACTTACTGATGTACTGCTCTTAGTTCTTTTTCCTTTCACTAGCTCTTCTACAAGTTTTGGTTTCTTTAAGTTCTGAATGAGCTCAGCTTGATTTATGTAGTTTGCCTAGTGATTTTGAAGATCCAGAATCTACTACTGTGACGATTCAGCGAGATTTATTCTATCGATATGACACACTTATGGAGAATGTGTCAGATCCTTCACATATTGAATTTGCGCACCATAAGGTGGTATCTGTTATCAGGTTCTTTTTTTTTTCATTATCTAAGTGAAAAAATTAATGGAGTATGCTTTATTTGGAAATGTGAGAGTGGTATGAAGGTAATTAGATTTGAAGAGGGTCTTGACTTTGGATAACTGATTGAACAATGAGGTTACCTGTGAAATCTCATTTGCACCATTTATCACGATGGTGTTGTTGTAAATAATCTCTTGATCAGAATCCAAATGGATAATGTTCAGTTGGAGTTGAAGAGTTCTGAAATAAAAGTACTGTACTGGATGGAACAAGACCTCCACTGGAGCATAAATGCACCATACCCATATTCTCCAGCACAACTTGAACCCAGCTTCTCGCAGTAGACACCTCCTATTTGGCTCAATTCAAATTCACTATATTATCTCTTCACTCTTTGTGGTGGTGTTAGTCCCTGCAGTCTTGCAATCTCCAAGGGACCACTCTGTATACTTAGGATGATTTGTTTAGTTAGCTCATCAAGGCCAAGAAAAAATATTCCTTTCAAAATCCAAGGAAACTTCCGGAGACATCAACCAGCAATACATGAAACTTACTTTCACGCCTACACAAGCAGATCGCTTTGTTTTGGCATTTCGGAATTGGTTGAGACGGCATGGAAATAGTGGGCTCGATTGGTTTGGCTCTCCAACCAAGGACCCTCTTCCATCAACAGTTTTGTTTAAACGGCAGGTATCAATACTAGAATGCCATTGTTTGCTGACTGTACTACTGACCCCCTTTGCAGATGTTAGACAGATATGAGCAGCATACCCTAAAATGCTCTTCATGTAAAGGAGCTTACAATGCATTTCAGACATTACAAAAAGTTCTCATTGCTGCAACAGTCGTCCTATGTGCAACTACAGCTTTGCCATCAGAGATGCTGCTGCGTGCAGTTTTGGGTGGCGGAGCGATTGTAAGTGCTGCTTTGGCATATCTGCTGTTCGAGCTGCAGAAGAACTTTGTCCTTGTTGATTATGTTCATGCTGATATTGTCTGATTACTCAATGGTGAAGCAAAAGTAATCTATTTTTTTGCCACTAGGTCCAATTTTATTTAAATTAGTTGGATGTATGGAGTCTTGAGGTTCTGGGGAAGTCCTTTATACCGTTGTAAATAAGAAAAAAAGAACTTTTCAAATTGTCAGATGAAGCGAAATATATTGAGATCATATTATTGGGGGTTACTTCTTCTATGTCAATTTCTGGAATGGTGCTTCTACAGATTTATACATGGGTTCTATCTCCAAATGTTGTCTGTTGTTTTCATTTAAGAAGCAAGCTCCTCTCTTTGTACAAACTGGATAATAAAACCCGTCCAAAGCGGGTTCGCCAAATTCGATAGCAAAACTTAATCAGTTATAATGTAAATTTTGATGTCTGGCACTTTCTTTAGTTCGTTTTACATCCAATAGGACCATTATTGTTCTGTGAGGTTTGAGATTACTTTTGCTTTGATTTCTGCAATGAATCTTTGGGTTTCTTTGAACAATTTCTCTAAAGTAAATATTGGACTCTAAAAAAAAAAAAAAAAAAAAAAAAAAAGGAAAAACAATTCGAGACAAAGCACATGAACTATTTACAATAGGCATAGTGCCGTGAATGAAAGAAAAAAGCAGAAATCAAAGAAGAAGAGACAGATATAAGAACTCATTGTGATAGCAGCTAGTTTTATTTTGAAAATATTGAACATTATATTTTCTTGTGCGTGACACATATAATTTGTTATAATATTAATTAGTATTTATAAGAGATTTTTATTTAAATAATTGTTTTTGATAAATATTTATGAAAAATGACGAAAATATTTATAAAAAGGGCATTTCATTGAAATAATTCATAAAAATAATTATTTATAAAAATAATACTCAATCAAACTTATTTGGTAAAATGTCAATTTCAACGTTTGACTGTCGTTGATCACCCTGGTCAACAGACATGCTCGTAGGCGACATGCTGGTGCATTAGCGCCAACGTGTCGCAAAATTTTTTTTATTGAAAACCATAAAGGCGACATCGAAATGCCGCCGATAAAGAAAAATTTAAAACAAAAGAAAAGTGTAAGATAAATTCAAAAAGACGGTATCAATATGCCGCCTTCAACTAAAACAAGAGGTGACTTCTCTAAGCCGCCTTATGCGACACTTAATAAAATTTTTCGAAAAGTTGACCACTAACGGGACAATCTCAAGCAAGAAAGAAAGGCGACTACAATATGCCGCCTTCAAATGGCGGCTTTCGAATGCCGCCTATTAATGTAGGAACAGATCAAATTGTTGGCAGCATTATAAAACCGCATATTCAGGAAGGTACGGGTGATGGTACTGGTGGCATTAGAAAACTACCTTGGATTGATAAATTGAAGGTAGTTTCCTTAAGCCACCTCCAATGTTAAAACTAGATTCGGTTTTCTAATGCCGCCTTTTGTTTTATTTGTTTTCATCTTTTATTTTGCTTTTTCTTCTTTTACCTATTTTTGAACCTGTTAAATAGTCATCTAACATAACAAAAATATGTACAGTATAAATACTAAACAAGGACATTAGAGATGCTAAATGATAGAATTTTATATATATATCAATTCCATAATATGATCCGTACAAAACAATGTCTGAATATACGAGTAAAAAGAAATATACAATCACAATGCACTAAGTGCCTACTTCTGCCTTTTGGTGTAAATCCTACGGATTGTAGGCTGAAGGTCCAGAATATGCTCGGGCTGAGGCTCAGGTATCTGCTCGGGTTGTGGCTCAGGTATCCGAGGTATCTGTGCAGGCTCTATAGGAGGCATTACTATAGGCTCTGGTAAGACAAGAGGCTCAGCAGGATCATCAACATCAAGTGTCGTCAGAGATGTAGGACGACACCTTGCGCGACGCCCTTGTCATCCTCTCTGACCATTTCTGGTCGGCTCGACTATGTGAGAAGACTTACCAGTATGTTACAAGTCTCCTCTAGTGATTGTACCTTCCAAGAGAGGAAGACTGTACAAGATTGACTGGCAACAACTTTCAATTTCTCATGTGTGGAACTACTAAGATGGGTCCATGTCCTCTTCATCTGCCGTTCGCTCTCAATCACATTCTGCACACAGCCCAACCACAAAATAGAAACATAAGTTAGAAAATGTATATTTACAAAAATAGTAATGTCATTAAGTTATATACCTACTAAGGCCTCCTCAGAATAACCTCTGGCATGGTATACCATGGTTGGCTATGTTGGTGGACGTGATTTGAATCGTCGAGTGACTGATAGATACCACATCATGCACTCACTCGGAGCATGTCTAGGGGTACGTGCCCATCGGCCCTGAATAAAAGAATCCTATCGTTACTGCCACCTAGTGATGTAGTCGCGACGCAATGCTGCCTATTCCTCGCTTATCAGCCTTTTTCGGGATATGCGAAAACAAGCTCGACATCCTCCGTGGGAGTCACCAACTCAAAAATTATAAAATTTAAGTTTGATCTATTATAGACTATAATTGAATTTGTGTGTCGCGACAATTACCTGCTCCAGTCCAAATTGTAACATAACACGGTCTGTAACGTGAATCTCTACAATCTCAAAACATGTAAGTAGTGTCGTGGACCTCCAAATATGTCTATCTTCTACGCAAATTGTAGGTAGATATTGCAAAATATCTGTATAAGGCTGTTCACCTAGAAAAAAATATAATAACTATTAGTGTACTTGGATTGAGTATTTGTTGTTGAATTTGTACAAATGTAAAATAACTTACTTGATAGCTCCGTTGATAGTTCAACTCTGTCCTGTATAGAACTAGGTGGCCACAAGAGTTGGTGGCATTCGTTTATCGGACGTTCCACCTAAAATGATAGTAAAAGTTATTTTTGAAAGCATCTTTTCCTTGTAAGAAAGCATTAAACTTTATAGAGACATACCTAGAACCTAGAGAGCCTTCCTATAGTGCCCGTTCCTCTAACAATGTCGGTCATCCAATATGCAGACGTTCCCACGCCCACAACTGTAACAAAGTTTTAAAATAGTCAATGTTTTATTCCTTATAAGTGCAATTTTATTTGAAATTGGAATTTATCGGTAGAAAAGTGAGGCATCCAGCTATGCCGACCACTCTAGTGCGACACGCCTTCGCGAGTTCTCAATAGAGGAATGCAAGCATCGGCCCCCTAGCTGTACCTCCCTGTAGTCTCAAAGTTCTCAAACAGTGTCAAGTACGCCGAGTACTACCATCCGAGAATATTGTTGAGCCCACAAGATGGAGGAGATATTCTTGCGCATGCTCCTGTATTACCTTATTGGGCACGTCATCAAGACAAAACACGAACCTCTCTCGGATCCATGGCAGTGATAGCCGCCCGTCCTGAAGACTGCCCAGTAGAAACTCGACCCCCAAATGTGTCATGGCCAACTCCATCTAGTCTGCTCAAGTTGAACTGGTCACTGCAAGGCTGTTGACACGTAGTCCGAGTAGGACTGACACATCCTCCAGCATAATGGTCATCTCACCGTTCGCCAGATGGAAGATGTTCGTCTCGCTCCTCCATCTCTCTACCAGTGAAGTAAACAGTGGCTTGTCTAATGTCAACCGTTGAACTCTGACGAACGCCTCGAAACCTGCGGCCTCGATGTACAACAATAAGCGCTCATCCATTGTCCAGTTTTGCAATGTCTGGAAATGCTTGGTGCATTCTAGGCATTTAGGGTCCTAAAAAAGATTAATAACCATGTTAGAGTATGTTTATCATTAACACCTACATTTATCAAAACACACTAACCTCTCCCTGCCAGATGGCCTATGGGAAGCTTGATCATACAAGAGTGTGTTTGCCATCACGACCTATATGAAAAAAAAAGTGCATAGTCACACTAACTAGAAATGTATAAATATATTTCATATAAAAGCTTAAAGTATAGATTACCGATGACTAGACACCACCTAAGAGCTCTCTGCACTGTTCACGGGCAGGTTTTTACAAGAGCGTCTATTATGACCGGGTTGTTTATATTGACCACAAATATATCTTCCATTGTCCTCTCTCCGGTTCATAGAAGTCCGAATACGGGAGGACACAGGCACCTACTGATAAGTGTCTAAATGACACTATTTTTAGGCCTTAATTGGAATTGGAAATTACATTTTGGAGGCAATAATCATCATAATATCATGAAATATATCTCAGATTCATGTTTTATCTCTCAGGAGTCCAACGCAATAATAATCATTGAAATCGGTGCTAAAATGAGGAAAATATGAGGATTTTAGTGCATAAAGGTACAAAGTTGCAGGGACCGGCGCGACCGCACCAGATGGAGGACAAATTCTGGCGCGACCTCGCCAAGATGGCGCCACAAGGCCTATGAAGTTTCCAAAGACGACCAGGAATCTTTCCATTAGAGTACTTAGAAGAATTTCAGCCCCCGAGTGGCCTTGACATCATAAATTTAAAACACGCTTGTGGCGCGACCACGCCAGTGACTCAGCAACGCAAAATCGCACAAATCTTGGGATTCTGACAAGTAATCATGATAAAACGTGGGAGTTAGAGTCCTAAGTGTATAAGGAAGGTGTCTACAAAGTCTATAGATGAAATTGAGGGAAATCCTAAGAGGTTTGAATCCTCAAAGAGGTGGAGTGTTATTCTTGATTAGGAGACTGCTATAAAAGGAAAGTACAGTCCGAGATGAAAGAGGTCATATCTAGAGATTCCGACTTCCAATTGAATACAAATTTGTACCACAGCTTCCTGAGAGGATTTAGAATCATGTCAAGAAAAATCAGGCCAATCCAAGTTGGGTTTTTGGAGTTTTATATTTTCAAAGTGGTGGACCCAGTGTAGACTTAAGGTAAGATATGTTGATAGGGTTTTACAAGTCTTTCTGAGTTCATACACTAGGTAGATCAACTAACCCTTGGGTTAATCCTCGACCTTAAACTAATACCTTGTTGGATTAGATTGATTTGTCTATGACATAATGAACTTCATGTTTATGCTATCAAGTAGAGTTGATCATGCTAGCTAAGTTTACTCTAGGAGATAGAAACAGGGGATGCCGATGCGGATTGTAGCCATGGTTTTATAAGCTCATCAGAAACTGATTTCCAAAACTCAACTTCTATTCAATCTCAGAATTGCCTATGGAGGGAATTGGATTCCCAATGCCTTTTTCATACTGATTTTATCAAAATCCCTCTCTTGATCTCTATAGGAGTAGGTAGATTAGTTTAAATTCTGTTTTTGTAACTCATTTCCAATCGATTTCTCAAACTTTGGTCTTAAACTAGAAAAACAATTATCTCTTACTTTGGTCCTTGTGCGACGATATTCGGACTTAACCTAAGTCTATATTACATTGATTAGTCCTCTTGCTAGTGATTAGCTGGGATCGCATCAAATACCTACCCCACTCGACACACGTAGTGGGATAACTCTAGACCTTCTTTCATCGAAGAATTTCTTCTTCGTGACACATCAAACGCTTGTTCATCTACCCGTAGATTTGTAAACTCATAATAATACTCAAAGGCCAGCTAATGAAGTCATAATGAATTACCCCACACATTACAAGGGCTTGGATGCACGAAATCTGATACATCTGGAAGGAGAGACAAGTACACTTCTTATGTAGAATGGTAATCCTGAGCTCGCCTGACTAAAATAGCCCATCATCGTAGGCAACTACCTGCAAATGTCTAGCATCCTCCACAAAATTTTGTAAACGCACGTCTACCGACAAACAAAGGCGTGTGGTGATCTATCTTGCCCTTTCTCGCCTATTAACAAATCATGTATTCATCGATAAAATATCGCCGATGCTAGGGCCTGTATAGGTAAGCTCGCGTCCCGCTTCAAAAGCGCATTTACACTCTCGATGAATTTTTTTTTGTAAGCTTGCCAAATGATACATTCTAATCATGAGCAAAGGCCCACTACTCAGACCTCATTCCTTCAGACAACTCTGCTTTTGCTTTAGGACATACTTCTTCAAGGTTTTGTATTGCAATATTGTATTCCTACACTGTCTATGCAATCATACACTCCCATACAATCTTTTCCAAGTCGTTGACACTATATATCTTCTTTCTCACCAATATCTATGGGAGATCGCTCATCATTCTCAACGAGATATCTATGATCCATTTTAGCAGGACCTCCCTCGCCGGTTTCAGTGGGAGCTCCCTCACTGGTTTCAACGGGAGCTCCCTCGCCGGTTCTAACTTCATTTGAGAAACTTCCTCGACTATCCATTTCATAGGGATAGCTGTCTCGTATAAAAAAATAAAAGCAAAGTGGTTTGGAAACCATGCTTCACCATGCCTAATCCACTCTCCAAGGTCATATCATCGGATATGGGAGTGTGCACCAACTGACCATTGCAGGAAAAGTCTCCCATATTGATATGCGGTCCACGCGTGGGTTCCATCCAGTGACATTATACATCATAGAGCACAACGCGTTAAGCAAACACGTCGGTTCTAGAGGTATAAGTTTGGTTGTCCCCCATATAATCAACCACTATACCATTCTCAATGACAAACTAGCCATTAAAATGACAGTCAGTGGGCACGACCGTCATCGTACACTGAAATTAGGCAATAGACATTTAGGATTTTCATCTTGCAATAGAAATTAATCAACAAACATGTAAGATACACACAAACATTTTGCAAGATCCCCAATCAACCCACTAACACTTAGCTAGATCCCACGAACTCTTAGCTACATCCTCAATCATCTCAGTACTTGTTAATCACAATTAACTTAACCAACAGTAAAACTGAGATGAATCTACCTCAGATATGGTAACTTTTAAGCAAGATTTGAAAACTTAAAAAGTAATCGAGAAAAACTCAAATGCAAATGCACTTCCTTAAACACATTTACAAGTCTACTGCCAAAGACGATATCAATCTTAATAAAATAAGAAAAACAAATGACTTAGAGAGACTTTGTGGCCACTGAGCACCACAATCTGACTGTCCAAAACATAGGGAGAAAATGTAAGGGGAAAGGGAGAGTTCACATTCACAAAATAGGCATAAAATGTAAGAGTTCACAAACAACATAATTCTGTTCACAATCATATTCACATGGTCGAAGCAACAAGAATCGGAATGACAAACTACATAACAACAACAAAACATAGTTCTGTTCACATTCACATTAACATGGTTGAAACTCGGATTGTATAATACTACCTAAAACCATATAATTGCTCTAGAAAGAAAAACCCTAACGGATTGTAACAAAATCATAGGCAGCCCACTAAAGACTCATTACAAAATCGAGAGAGAGGAGCTCCAATAGTGGATTGTCAGAAAACATACCTTTTGCGGATCAAACAGCTCGGACCTCCAATCGAACAACTCCGGCCTCCAGTGCAGAGTTCCGGCCTTCAATCGAAGAAATCCGGCGCGATTTCGACAAAAATCAACGTCCAAAATCAATAATCGACAATTTTTCGTAGACTCACGTTGGGGAAATAGAGAAGAGAAAGAAATTTTGAAAAGTGAGAAGAAGAGAAGGGGGCGGGGGAGTTTAAAGAAAAAGAAAGAAAGATAGTTAATCTATCTTAAGGCGGCATTTAGATGCCACATAAAGATTTTTCATAAAAAAAATTTTTTCCAATACATTGGCGCAGAAGCGCCAGCGTGTCACCTATGTGGCTGTTGACCAAGGTGGTCAACTTTGGTTAACCATTGAAATTGGCTTTTTGCCAAATAAGTTAGTTTAGGTGTCATTTCCATAAATATATATTTTTAATTATTTAATTTAAAAATTCTTATAAAAATGACAATTTCAATAGTTTACTACATTTAGTCATAAAATCAACTCTATTCTTTGTATTATAATTTAGAACATAAGTACCACGCACTCGTAGAAGCCAAGTATTGATCATAACAAGAAAAAAATAACCTAGTGGATTCAATTTGATGAGTTGAAGAATCACTAAGCCACTGCAAATTAGCGGCATGCATAAGAGGGAAAAGCAGAGACCAAGTTCATAAGAACTTGGCTCTGGGTAGCTTGAATGAAGATTTTCGTTTTCGTATGGGTTGATTTTTCACAGGGTTGAATTTTGATCGGCTTGATTTGAATCGGGGTTCAGGGTTGATTGATTTATGGAATGAAGAACTGGTGTTTAATTTGGGTTGGGATCTTTTGCATACAAGGGTTGTGTGTACCGATACAAAGCCAATAGAAAGGGGTGGTAAGCATCACTAAAAGAAAAGTCACTAAATAGTGTTGCTTTTAACGAAGAATTTTTTTTTTTTTAAAGGGATGGCACATACCACATTGGCAAGAGTGCATTTATTGGCTGTGTGTGTCGATATGCAAAACTTTGTTCGTAGCAGATCCTGAGCCATTTAATTTGGCCCATACTTACAACGTGTGTGAAGGGCACCGGATTGGTTGTGCTGTCCCAACCGAACAGGATCTGTTCGGAGCCGATCTCTGTTCCAATTTGGTGGCCTAAACAAATAGTAAAATCTTTAGAAGTTAGCTACCTTCCATAGTCCTCGTAGGAACGATATCTAGGCTCTTTGACTCTATATTACTTGTATGACTAGTCCAATTCCTCGTGTTGCTAGTATCACACAGGTAAGAATAGGAACTTTAGCCAAAACTGATCACATAATCACACCCTTCTTTTGACTATTTTACTGGGCCAAATAGAGATCCCTATAAAATCAGATGCCCAACCTGATGGACACTCCCATTAACGTCAAAAATTTACATCATGGACCTAGGCTTTTAAAGTTCTTCCCTTGTATGAAAAATCAAATAGACCCAAAGATAAATATAAATGTAAACTCTAATGCCAAGCTAAATAAATTCTAAAGCGACTCATTAAGTTGTATGACAACTACAAATTAGGAAACTAATACTTACATGGAATTAACTGATGCACTTGACATTAGATAAAATTTTGTCTCCAAGTGTGTAACAAAATGTGGCAGCATTCATAACTGCTACTGTAAATGCCAAAATGTGATTGGCCCATCTACGTCGAGTCCATTTACCCACCAGCCCATCGATCGTTCGTCACAGGATCGTTGTGAGATAATTCAGCAATTTCTGAAGTCGGCATCTACAACCCATCGTTGAGCCCAGAGTTTTGCCACAACATCAGACTCATCATTGCCAAAATCAGCACTCTACTGCCACGACATCAGCCTCGTCAGCCTTGTCATTGGTTTGTCATCTGTTTGCCACCACACATCAACCAAGTCAGAAAAGAAAATTCTCCCACGGATCCCCTTTCTAAGGATCGATGGAGAGAAAGTAAAGTCACAACCTCCTCCTGCGGAGCAAGAGAAAAAGGAGGTCAATCCCCTTCCTGAGGATCGACAGAAAGCCCTGACTACAAATAGCTAGAAACCAAATAAAAAAGGCAGGACCTTTCTAGACAAGGGAGATCCTTTCTTAGCAAGAGAGAACCTTTCTTCCCCAAGCAGAATCTTTTTCTGCAAAAAAGAGATCTTTTTGTCGAGAAGAGTACATAAGCTATCAAGTCAGATGTTCCGGCGACTTATCGTTCGTCAAAATTCACAGAGTTCAACCGGAGCAGCTCTACACATTCACTCGCAACGTTAACACACCGAAAACACGGAACACAAACACTTTCATTTGGCCGACCAAAGCCATCATCACTCGTGCACACTCGCTTCAAAAAATTGAAGTTCGCCGTCAACTTGCAAGAAGCAGTAACTTCGCGACAACTACAAACGGAGATTGAATTAGAGGAAACCTAGGATATCACACCCCCACAATTTCCCAACTCGCAACACACAAAAGTTGTAATTTTCTCTGTATTCTTGTCGATTTAATCAATCGGTCACGACTTTTCACGGATCGGAGGTTTTTCGAGGAAACATATTTGGCACGACCGGTGGGACATTTCCTACCTTTCATCTCCTTCTTCAACAAAAATTCAAAAGAAAAATCTAATACCTCAAATGGTAGGCAACAACAACGACAACAACCGCAAGAAGGTATCCATTGCAAGCTATGCCTACCCCCGACCAGTTGTCGGCGCGAGGTCCTCCACCAGCATTTACGCCCAACTTTTCCACCACAAGCCACTCACCCAATGACTAGGGCGTTGGCCAAGAGCTAGTTCAGTAGGACATGCTCCCTTCATGAGGGATGCACGCGGCCCGAAGCGTTGTGTTCCAACCACAGGCTGTCGCAGCCCTCGCCAAGTCGCATCTGTACCGGTCAGGTTGATTCCGACAGCAAACAAGGCGACTTATCGACCCTCACCACCACACAATTGGTGGACAGCTTCGGTGACTAGCCCGACCCAGTCCGCCATCATCGCGAGGCGTCGGTCTCTATAATGTTTGCCATGATCTAGTATTATGAGCAGCACGCAACTCCATCCTCGTTAGTGAGGAAGGACGCGCGCAACCAGCCTCTACCTCTCCCGGAACAATGGCCGTGGGTCATTCACAAATGGTGACCGTCTCCCAAGAACTTCTGGCGGCCCTCACCGCCGCAACCCAATCTCCACGCTGACGGCTCCACCAGCTTCTCCCCTGGTCTGGTCGCCAACTAACTCTCGCCAGAACTCACCGGCGGCCACGCCGTCAAGCTTGTCTCAAATCAAGGCATCACCTCGCCAACACATCTTGGCGGTCGGCTCTCCAACCCGATCACCCACCGCAGTCTCGCCATACCAAACCTCACCGATGTCCTTCTCTCCAACTGGGTCACCTGTTAAAATGTTGCCACTTTGGTTCACGACGGGTGCATCTCCTCCAACTCCCACCATCAAAGTACCGCTATGGCAACTTCGACCAAAACAGTCGAAGAACAACTTGCAAAAATGTAAGCTGCACTAAAAGAACAAGATGAGAGGATCCGTGCCAAGGATGCTCAAATTTTGGCATGTGACCTCCTGGTCGTGCAAATAATGGAGCGATTGGAGGCTTTCACGACCAACACCGGCGACCTCTCACAAGAAGTCGACCGGAACAGGGTGACAACCTGCACCTCATATGTGCCCGGCCGAAAAGAGCCTGCTTTCAACGAGCAGTTGATGACTCCGGTGACGGTTCGAAGGTCGCGGGGTGAGGAGGAGCTGACCTCCCTCACACTCGGCGCGGTGAATGAGATGATCAACCGCGCCCGAACGAAAACAGCTCGCAAGAGCAAATCGGTCTCCTTCCGAGGCCATACACTCAGCCGGATCCAAAATCTCCGATGCCATTCGGGCTTCATTTGCTCAAATTCCTGTAATTCAAGGCAACGGTCATCCAAAGCAGTACATCGCACATTTCATCGAGACATGTAACAATGCTGGTACAGACGATGACCTGCTAGTCACGCAATTCGGCCGTTCACTGAAGGGAAATGCCTTTGACTGGTACATTGAGCAACCGCAGGAGTCAATTGATAGCTGGGAGCAGCTTGAAAGCGAATTTCTCAGCCGGTTCTACAACACCCAGCCCACCATAATGCTACTCAAGATGGCCAACCTTCAACAAAAGAAACGCAAAAAGGTCATCGACTATATCAACCGGTGGTGGAATCTCAAGCTCAACTCCAAAGAAAGCTCGAACTTGTCTCTCGAAGCAGAGATTGACATGTGCATCCACGACATGTCATGGGGAAAGAAGTCGGCCGTGGGGAAAGAAGTCGGCCGACTTCTAGGAGCTCGCAACTGAGGTTAATGATATGGAAGTTGTCATGGAGCAAGCCGACGACATCACCGCACCAATTCCTAATCCCCAGAAAAAGGGGAAAACTGTTATGAAGGAGTCAAAAGAAAAGATGAAAGGCTCCTATAAAATCGAGAGCTTCACACCAATCAAGGTGGGAAGCAAACAAAGCCCCCCAAGACCACCCACCAGGCCAACTTTTCTAAGGCAGATGTTGGCGGAGAGGCAGTCGAAGAGCTGCCCCTTCGTAGATGCCAATGTGCCATTAATGCTCGAGCAATTGCTAGGAGTTGATTTGCTCCACTTGCTAGAAGTCAAAAGACCATGCTACCTGAAGAAATCAGAGTCGGACTTCAGCAAGTACCATCACTTACTCCTACATTCAATCGAGAAGTGCTTTGTCTCGAAGGACAAAATTCTGGAGCTCGCGATGCAAGGGCACATCATAATCAACAAAATAGAGAACGCTAGATCCAACAAGTCTCGAGGTGCGAGGAGGGAGTACCATCCCAACTCCTGCCCACACAAAAAACCACGGACGAAAACTACTCCAGTGTCAGCACCCCGAAAATCCGCTAAAGCAGATGCGAAGGGGTGGATTTTGGTCACCCGACGGAAGAAGCCGATTGAAGAGTTTAAACCATCAAAGAATACCACAAACAAGGCGAAGCTCCCCAACAAAACTCCAAGGATAGTTGTCCAAGGAGTAAACAAAAGAAAAAGAAGACCCGTCATACTAGCGGAGTTCTTCCTCAAAGACTTCTTAACGCCACTCTCAGCGATGGTGGCCACATGCTCCTTGACGTCCTCTCCTGAGCAGACCAGCCGAGAAGACAAGGGTAAAGCATTGGTGGTCGAGTGCGACGACCTCGAGACATCCTTGAAACAAATTTCTCCCCTGAACAAGCTCGAGGATGACTTGAACCTGCTCATTCAATCTCGGCAGGCTTTGATCAAGATCCTTGACGATCCGGAGAATCACCAAGCCAAGCCGGAGCAACTACTCATGAGAAAGAAAGGCCTGCCGAATGTCGGTCTTACACCACCATTCAGGAAAGAAGAAGAAGCTCCCTCTTCTCGACAGATATCGCAGCCAGAGAAGTCTCTCACTGTCTCCTGCTCGCCGTGCATCACCTTTTGAGAAGAAGATGCTCAACTGGGGACAAAGACTCACAGTCGGTTGTTGTACATGACAGGCTACACCAAGGATCACTTAGTCAACCGCATTCTATTCGATTGCAGTTCTGCAGTCAACATCGTACTGATACGAACGATGAAGGATGTCGGCATCTCTACCGGAGATTTGTCTGCAAGATCGATGCTCATCCAGGGGTTCAATCTGGAAGGCCAACGAACTCTCGAAATGATCTAGATTGAGCTCCAAATCGGAGAGAAAGTCGCTGACACACCTCTTCAAGTTATCAACTCTAGAACAACGTACAACTTGCTCCTGGGTCGACCATGCCTCCATGCGAGTGGTGTTATACCACTGACACTCCACCAGTGTTTTAAATAATGGTAGGATGGCAAGCAAAAGACCGTGTATGCCGATGAGAGTCGATTCACCGAAGCAGAAGCTTTGTTCGCTAATGCCAAGTTCTACCTGACAACGCGGCCGATGGTCAAAGCGTCGTCTTGGCCGAGCCAGGCCCAAAATACCAAAATCGTACTTCTGCCCAAACAAGCTCCAACATACAATGTGTTGCTGAAAGCCACGCAGCCTAAACCACCGGCACACAACCGCCAAGCGACCGCACTGACAACACCGGCCCCACCGCCAAAGAACAATATACCTGTGATAAGGTATGTTCCACAATCACAAAGAAAGAAAGGGGAAGCCCCCCTCATCGTGTGCCGCAACGTCGAGCCGACAACTTTGGAAGAGGGAGTCACTCTATTGTTGGCTATGCTCGAATATCGAAGTGTTTTCAAGAAATTCTCTAGCCCCGAACGGCTGCCCACTACCCGAATGACCGAGGGTGTCGATCGAAACGCCTATTGGTTGCTGGCCAAACCAGGGGGCAATTTCACAAAAGATCAATTGCACGAGAAGTCGCTCGTAGCTAACCCAATTCTCACTCCGGGGCAAGAGAAGTTGAGGAGCGAGGGTGGCCGCATTCCACCGAGACGGCATGGCCTTGGCAACAAAAAAGAGAAGCTCATTCGAATCACTGGGAGGTCAGCTGATTTCCATTAAGTGTCGTTCAACCCAAGTTCGCCAAAGAAAAATAGAGCTCCGGTGGTCATATACACAAAAGCCTCTTGCCAAAGCTTGCACGTGCACCGATGAAGTTGTGACCGTGAACCACATCTCAGTTATCAGCGAAGACGAATAAGGCGACGACGAGTTCATCCTAAAGGATGCTCCAGCTGCATTAGAAGAGGGAGGATAAGCTACGATGGACGAATTAAAGAAGGTCAATCAGGGCATCGAAGAAGTCCCGAGACCAACCTTCCCTAGTGCTTCATTAGCCGAGAGAGAGAGGCCAAATACATCTCTCTACTCCTGGAAAACTGTGAAAATTTTGCATGGAACTACAAAGAGATGTCAGGCCTCGATCCCAAGGTTGTCGTATGATAAGTGTCTTAAAGACACTATTTCTAGGCCTGAATTGGAATTGGAAATTATATTTTGGAGTCAATATTCATCATAATATCATAAAATATGTCTCAGATTCATATTTTCTCTCTCAGGAGTTCAACGCAATAAGAATCAATAAAATCAGAGCTAAAATGAGGAAGATATGAGGACTTTAGTGCATAAAGGAACAATGTTGCAGTGACCGGCGCGACCGAGCCAAAATAGTGCCAGAATGCTTGTAGAGTTTCCAAACATGACCAGAACTCTTTCCATTCGAGTACTTGGAAGAATCTCTGCCAGAGTGGCACGACCGCGCCAGTTTCAGGCATATTTTTGCCGCGACTGCGCCATAGACTCAGAAATACGAAATCTCTAAAATCTCAGGATTCTGACAAGTAATCAAGATGAAACGAGGAAGGAAGAGTCTTAAGTGTATAAGGAAAGTGTCCACGAAGTCTCTTGTAGAAATTGATGGAAATCCTAAGAAGTTTGAATCCTCAAAGTGATGAAATTCTATTCTTGATTAGGAGACTGCTATAAAAGGCAATTAGAGTCCGAGATTGAAGAGGCCATATCTGGAGATTCCAAGTTCCAATTGAAGCCAAATTTGGACTGAAAATTCCTGAGGATACTAAGGATCATATCACGAAAATTCAGGCAAGTACAAGTCGGGGTTCTCAAGTTTCATATCTTCAAAGTGGTGGACCCAGTGCTGGAATTGGCAGCAGAATCAAGCAACTTCATCATATCTCGAGTTTCCCAACTCAGATTGAACTCAAATTTCGTGAGCATGGTAAGGACCATAGAAGGAAGGTTTTTATGTAATTTCAGACAATTCTGAGGTCGGGAAGGCATAATTCATACCCCTGGACAGAGACCAATTTACAAGGCCTGGGCAACAGGACAAGTATAAATAGGGGTCTAAGGCAAAGAACAAATCATCCAGTTTTCGAGCGAGTTTTCATCCAATTCCGAGTTCCAGCTCTTAGAATAGTTTGTAGTTTAGGTTTTTATTGTTTTTAGTTAATTTGGAGAAGAGAGAAAGTCCAGAGGAAGTCTTACACGACCTCTTGGTACTTTGGAGAGAAGGAAGAGATTTCAGTCATGGAGGAGTTGAAGCTAAGGGCAATTCCTCAAAGGGGGTTTTCTGTACTTATTTTCTTCTTATTTTCATGGCTGTAATTGAATCCTCTTTGTGTGTTTATTCTATTTTTATGGAGTAGTCTCTCTTTGTTGGGGGAAGTCATGAACTCCTAATTGTGATTTGTTTAAGTTTTGAAATTTTAGCAATAAAATACCTGGCTTTTGTTTTAGAAACTGAGTTCATTGCTTATTTTTTATCTTAATTCAATTATAGAATTTAATGAGGTTCGAATAGAGAAGATAAATTTCAGTAGAGAGTTGGATTAGTTATTTGATTCCTGTTTTCTAAAGCAACTTGTTTTTCTAACTAGATCGTTCCGGTTATGAAGGAGACTAGTTGAAAAGTAATGTGACTTCTATAACTCTTGTTCTGAATAAGGGAGAGTTAATCTTTAAGCTTTTATATTTATGCACCTAGGATTTGAATGTTCCAGTTTATGAAGGAGTTCAAGGAATAGGTAAAAGTTATTTCTAGTATATGGGTAACCAGGTTTTCAAAAGCTAAGTCAAGGTAAGGGTATTTGACCTATAAAATCAGAACTTTACATGTTAGCAATTAGGAAGGATTGACATTCTTCCCCATCATCTCGTCTCCATAAGTTTTTCCAGTAGTTTAATTCTGTTTTCTTTTCAGTTTTCAAAACCAAAAACAAATTCTTCACCTCAATCAATAGAAAAATCTTTGCTTGAACAGAATTCTCATCAAGGTCTCTGTGGGATCGATACCTGGACTCTCGATTGTATATTACTTGCTGACCTAGTGCACTTGCTAGACAACCAACATCGTACACAAACTCAAAGTTCACCCCTCAGTCCGGCCGGTCAAGCAAACACATGCGCTTCCAACCCGAGCTCGTTTCGGAGATTGATAAAGAAGTCAACAAGATTATCGCGGCCAACTTCATTTGGGAGGTCAAATATGTTTCCTGGATTGCCAACATCGTGCCAGTCAAAAAGAAAAATGGCCAAATTCGGGTTTGTGTCGATTTTCGCGACCTGAATAAGGTCTGCCCAAAAGATGACTTTTCGCTGCCAATTACCAAGCTCATGGTGGACGCAACGACCAGTCAGGAAGTACTCTTCTTCATGGACGGGTCGTCTGGCTATAATCAGAACCATATGGATCCGAAGGACGAGGAGGTTACGGCGTTCCGCACGCCCAAAGGCATATTTTGCTTCAAAGTCATGCCTTTCGGTCTCAAAAACATTGGCATAACATACGAGAGACTCATGTAGCATATCTTTGATGACTTCCTTCACAATCATGTCAAGTGGTATGTCAACGATCTGGTGGTCAAAACAAAGGAGCTGGCTAACCATCTCCTCGACCTCAGAGCAGTGTTCGAGTAGCTCCAGCAGTTTCAACTCAAGATGAATCCGCTGAAATGAGCATTTGGTGTAACCTCCGGGAAATTTTTCTAGTTCGTCGTACACCATTGGGGGATTGAAATTGATCAAACCAAGATTGATGTGATTCAAAAGAAGTCGGAGCCGAGAAAAATCTCGGAGCTCAAAAGCTTCCAAGGTCATTTGGCCTATATTCGACACTTCATCTCGAACTTGGCTGCATGATGTCTTTTAAGTGGGACGACACGTGCTGAAATGCCTTTAACAACATAAAGGGATGCCTCACAAAACAGCCGGTGCTCGTCGTTCCAATCGTCGACAAGCCTATGGTACTCTACATTGCCGCCCAGGAAAACTCGGTGGGGCCCCTGCTAAAGCGACAAGAACAACAAAGAGCGGTCACTGTATTACTTGAGCTGAACCTTGGTGGGCGCTGAAATTAACTACACACCTATCGAGAAGACCTGCCTGGCACTCATCTTCGCAGTTCAGAGGCTAAGGCACTATCTCCTGGCACACAACGAATTTGATTTCTCACGCCGACCCACTCGAATACATCATGTCGCTGCTGATTGGAAAAATGGGCACTTCTCCTCTCTGAATTCGAAATTAATTTCGTGCCACAAAGGGTCATCAAAGGCCAGGCCTTGGCGAACTTTCTTGCCGATCATCCAATTCCCGCAGAATGGGAGCTGACAGAAGATTTTCCCGATGAAGAAATTTTCCTTGTCGAAATATTTTTGCCTTGGAAAATGTACTTCAACGGGGCCGCTAGGAGAAACGGAGCCGGCGCAAGAGTCCTCTTTGTCTCAACGAAAGACGACTTGCTTTCGTACTCATTCGTGCTTACACAAAACTGCTCAAACAATGTGGTGGAATATCAAGCACTCCTCAGTCTCTCGGCATGGCGGTCGAAATGGAGATACCAATATTCAAAGTCTCACGACGACTCAACACTTCGTGATTAAATAAATCACGAGAGTTTGAGGTCAAAAAAATCAAACTCGTGCCATTTTGGAAGCACTCCGATGACCTCTTGGGAAAAATTCTACAAGCTTCACTCCACTACATACCGCGTGCCGGGAATGGACCACCCGACTCTTTGGCTGGACTCGCAGCTAGTCTGGCGTAACTCAACAACCGGACAAGTCAAGTACCTATCTGCGATTGGAAAGGAAGCTGAAGAAGAGTTGGAAGAAAAGGAGTCGCTCCCCATCTCAATCAGAGGAAATGAAGCAAGAGATTGGCGCGAACCAATTTCAAATTTTCTTAGACACGGCACGCTTTCGATAGATCTTAGGGAACGAGTCCACATCCATCGGATGGCTCCAAGGTATGTCTTTGTTAACAACGTACTTTACAGGAGGTCGTATGAAGGCTTACTCCTCGAATGTTTGTCCAAAGAAGAAAGACGACAAGTGTTAAAAGAGACTCATGTGGGTATATGTGGTGCGCATCAAGCTGGACCAAGGCTACACATCCAAGTTTAACGTGTTGGATACTACTGGCTGTCCATGCTTCGAGACGCCATCTAGTTAGCATGAGCTTGCAAGGATCGTCAGCTCCACGCTAACTACATCCACCAGCCACCGAAGCCACGCCACCCGACGGTCGCGTCTTGGCCACTCGAAGCATGGGTATGGATATAATTGGTCCAATCACCCCCAAGTCCAACTCCGATCGGCAACGACGTTCAAAATGTCAATGCTGTCAACTCCTTACTGGTGTATGGCACCAAAGCAGTCTTGCTGCTCGAAGTTCTGCTCCCTTCACTCCGCGTCGCCACAAGAGAAGGCCTTATGGAGGAATAGTGCGCCCAATAGCGACCCGCAAAACTAGAGTCACTGTATGAACAATGACTTGAGGCCCAACAAAGGCTCGAGTGCTATCAGTTGCGAATGACCTGAGCGTTCAAAAAAAATGCGCGCTTGCAGTCATTAAAAAAGGGTGTCTTGGTGCTCGCAATACGACGGCTGATGCTCTTCACAAGTAAAACAGGCGGTAAATTTGCACCGTAGTGAGATGCCCCTATGTCGTTCAAGAAGCGTACACAAACGGTGCGTATAAGCTCGTGACGGCAGATGGTGCACAATTACCAATCATAAATGGTAAGTTCCTCAAATGTTTTCATGCTTAAGGAGTACTACAAAAAGAAAAAAAAGAGAAAGCCAAAAAGAAAAAGGTTATTATTCAATAAAGTTGGACAAATTCAGTCCTAGAAAAAAAAATATACATGGTCAAAATCGGGGAAGCTCGAAGCCGACAATCTTCTCCTTCAGCCGAGCTACATCAGTGTGCATGGTAGACAACTCTTGCGCCTCCTCCTTGCTTAGTAAGGGGCGCGTGCGAACTTGCGCTAACTGCCGATCAAGATCAGCCACTTCTTCATCATCAACGACGAGTTGCTTCTTGGCATCAGTGACCTTCAGATCCAAAAAGTCGAGTCAGGCTGAGACACACGCCAACTACTAGTAAAGTTTCTTCTGCTCTTCCTCAGCGGCCTTGCGATTGACCAAATCTTGGTCAAATTCCGCAGTCAAGCGATCACGTCGAGCGGTCACAATTCAGGCTGATTGGGCGATCTTAGCTTTGATCACAAGCCTATCTTCTAGGGTAAGCTTCCCTTCTTGCGATTTACGCAGCTGCTGAAGACGAGCTACACTCATCGAGAAGTCACTGACCCATCGATCCAAGATAGAAGTGTCGATGTCGGCTTACCTTAACTGGTCGAGGAAGAAGTGGGCATCATCGATTAGCTCATGAGCACTTGGTTCGCTCGCCGGCAGAAGATCCGACTTGAAACAATCCACCCACAGTCCCAAAGCTGATCTTTGCAGCCTCAGTTTCGACCTTGCTGAAGGCTTGGAAGAAGACCTCTTCAAAACCGGGGGCATGGCTCGATAAAAAAAAAAGAGAGAGAAAGAAGGGGTGGAACCAAAAAAAAAAAAGAAAAGGAGATACAAAAAAAGCCACAACTCACCGAGCTGGGCGTCGAAGTAAAAGAATGCTTGCTACGAGGGTGAACCACTAGGGCCTCAACTGCAGGTGCCGAGATCATCACGTGACTGAATGCTCGGAACGGTCACCCTCCGGAAGAGCTGGAACCATCAAAGGAGAGACCTCAACGCTGGAGGGAATCACCACGGCTGCATCAATGCTTTCTTCTTCTAAGTCACCATGGGGAAAACCATTGGCTTTATCAAGTTGACGAAGTGGCTAATTTTTGCTGGAGGCAAGGGTGAGAATGGTGCGAATTGTGACAGGTTTGACTACTGGGCTGAATGTGTCAATGTAGTCAACTCCTTCTCTCTGATTGAAGCCATTTGCTACAAGACGAGCTTTATATTTGTCAATCGAACCATTCGGTTTGCGTATATTTCGGTAGACCCACTTGCAACCAATGGCTTTGCGACCCTGTGGAACAGAGATATAAGAGCATGTTTTGTTAGCCATTAAAGCATCAAATTCGACACGCATCACATCCTGCCACTCAGAGAGTTTAGCTGCCTTTGTATAGCACGTCGTCAGTTCCATGGCGCCCGGATCCAACAAATAACGGGTACTTAATGGGCTGAATTTTTTTTGGCTTAAGGCTATTGGTCATCACGCAGGTCGTCATGCGATGTGTAGCATACGAGGCAGTGGGTCGGGATGTAGATGGGCACTCAGTTGTAGTCGAAGCTGGTGGTTCAGGGATAGGTGATGATGGTGGATCTTGGCTGATGGGTGAGGGAGGCCGAGTTGGCGAGTCTCTCACACTAGGTGGTTTGCAGGTAATGACGGCACAAAAATATGGTTCGGGGACAAGGAGGTGGCAATGGTAAGAGGGCAATAGGGTAGTCCATTGGTGCAGTGTCGCTCGGGGCAGGTAGCAGAGTAAGTTTAGAGAATGAAAAATTTCTCACCAAACACAACATTTCTCGAGATGTACACCCAACCGGTACACATGTCGTGACAACAATATCCCTTGTAACTATTGTGATAAGCCAAGAAGATACAAGGCTTCGACCGATCCTCGATTTTGTTCTTAAAAGAGGGTCGAAGACATGGGTAACAACCAAAAATACGAAGACTTGAGTAATTCGGATTCTCATTTTTGAGAACTTGTAAAGGACAACGAAACTGAAGCAATGAGGTCGACAGTCGATTGATGAGATAGACGGCCATAGAAAAGGCTGAATTCCAATGAATCATAGACACAAACGATTGGGCTAACAGTGTAACACCGACTTGGACCATGTGCTGATGTTTGCGTTTAGCATGACCATTTTGTTGCGGTGTTTAAGGACATGAAATACGATGGTGGATACCATTGCTGCGCAAGAAGGATTGAAACTTATGGCATAGAAATTCGTCTCCTCCATCGCTTTGAAAATTTTTAATCTTGTAGGAGAGAGTTCTCAGACAAAGCCTTAAAATTTAGAAATGCATGAAAAATACCATATTTGGAACGTAATCTGTAAAAGCATGTGAATCTATTGAATTGATCAATGAAAGCAACATAGTATTTATAACCAGCGAACGATGTGATTGGGCACGGGCCCTAACCATTAGCAGAGACCATTTCTAAAGGGGCACAAGCATGAGTAGTAGAATTCAAAAAACAAGATATTTTGATTTTATAACGCGACATGAATGAAAAAATTCGTTTTTATTGGAATTGGAAAGAATGACAGTCATACTATGAAGCACATGAGATAAAATAGAATGCCTAGGGTGACCAAAGCGACAATGCCAAAAATGTAAGGGAGACCTATGAGACAACAAGCAACGAGGGGAAGTGGTGGAGTAAACGACATAAAGCCCATCTCTGTTCCTGCCCATGAGAAGAACCTTGCCCGAACTGAAATCCTGCACTGTAAAGCCATTAACCAAAAATAATACCACACAATTATTGTCATAGGTAAGTTTAGAAATAGAAAGTAAGTTTTTTTTATAGCAGATGGGACACATAAAACATTATGTAAGGTAACTTTGGAAGTGAGAGGATGAGAACCAATGCTAGAGATAGTCAAACCTGAGTCGTTTCCCTTTACCACCTGATTCGGACCATTGTATGGACCGATTTCAGAGAGTAAGCTTGAGTCATCAGTGACATGATGCTAGGCACCAGAATCTGTATGCCAAGCCAGGTCATGAGCGCCTTGGACTTGAGGAGTGGCCAAACGATGATAAACCATATTGAATCTGTTGCGGCATTCAAGAGCAACATGTCCACGCTTGTTATAGATTTAACATAATGGCCGATTTTGTTGGTCAGAATGGTTAGAATTCCCACGACCATAGTTTTGGGATCGACCACCTCTATTGCCTTGTCCGTGACCCCCACGTGAACCAGAGGAATGATTCCCACCTATAGTGGCACCAATTCGAGTCACGACATTAGCTGAAGGTGTGGCTGTGATTTCGAGTTGCACAAGCTGACTCTGCAGTGTCGGACTATGTTCTTGAGTCATTAAGAGGTTGTACACCTCATCAAAGGTGAGACTATCGGCTTGAGAAGTAACAAATTGAGAGAATGATTTGTAATCACTCCCAAGGCCAGAAACGATGTAGTGGAGAAGAGTTTGATTAGCAAAAGGTTGGCCGACAGCTACGAGGTCGTCAGACAGGGCTTTGATGCGATTAAGATATGCAGTCATTATAAGACTGCCCTTGTGAGTTGTCTCGAGTTGGAAAAGAAGGTGATTCAACTGCGCTTGAGAGGTGGATGTGTATTTGTCCTGAAGCTTGGACCAGATCGCCGCTGCTGTAGTGAGGCCAATGGTACGGCCAAGGGCTGACTGTGAAAGCGTTGATAGAATCCAGCTTTGTACAATTTGATTGATGACATACCATTGCTGAAAAGTTGGCTTTGGGATAGTCGATGTAGGGCCAGAGGTTTGAATGGTGCGCAGAGGAGCCGGGATGAATCCATCGATGAAGCCAGTTAAGGACTAATTGTAAATCACCAGTAGAAATTGTTGCTTCCAAGACCGCTACGTGTCTTGATCTAATTTAATCGAAACATGATGTGTGATGTTGGATGTAGTGATGAAGAATTTGCCCAACTCTCCTAGGTCATAGACCGGACTGCGGGAAGAGTGTGTTGGAGCATCAAGGACAGAAGAGACAAAGACCGGAGTGAAGGGGAAGCCGAGGAGGTTTGATTTGCTGCGGTCATAAGAAGGTAGGGTTTAGCAACAAAAGGCAGATCAAGAAAAACGAAGAAAGAATGGGGAGCCTGATACCATGTAAGTGTGTAAAGAACTGTGCTGCTTTTCACATTGATTAGGGTATGAATTTATACATGTGGGCAACAACCAATTTGGGAATCCCAATTTGATTGGGATTTGGTTAAATATATAAGAAGAAGTTAATCATAATTAGATCAGTTGATTGAGGATTCTGAGGATTCAGAAGAACTCCAACAACAATACAAAGAAGGTAATCCTAATTAGATCAAGTGATTGGGGATTATGAGAATTCACAAGAATCTCAAACAGCTCTATACAAATAACGTAATCATAATCAGAAAAAGCAGATTGAGGATTATGAGAATTTAGAAGAATCTCAAACAGCTCTATACAAATAACGTAATCATAATCAGATAAGCTGGTTGAGGATTTTGAGTTTTCAGAGGACTCTCTAACATACTACAAACATACAACAATTACATGTGCAAATACATGTATATTATAGTCACCCTTTCGAATCAACCGCTTAAATTTCAGTCGAAAGTCAATACTCAGGCATTAGTTAAAAAGCAGCAAAGTTCATCATAAAGAAAAAAAAGGAAGTTTTTTTGAAAATAATTAAAAAAAAAATTTACATTTTTGCTTTGTCCTAAACTTATTTCTAAAAATGACACATTCAATGTTTGACCAAGTTTGACCACCTTGGTCAAACGACACATAGGCGACACGCTGGCGCCAACGTGCTAGAGTGTCGCCAAAATTTTTGTATACAAAAATCAGTGTGGCGGCATTTAGATGCCACCATCAACAAAAAATTAGAAAGTCAAAGGCCGATTTTCGAAGTCGCCTTCCCAAAGAAAACATAAAAGAGAGAAATTTGGAAATTTAGTCAACAAACCTACTAACGGTATCTAAGTACCGCCATGTTAGAAAACTGAGCCTCTCTCAACTCTTAGAAATTTTTTTTTGATCGGTTCTTCTGTAAAGCCTAGAAGAAGAGATTGAAAGCGATGCAGCGAGGCAGCTTTTAGGAGCCGCCTTTTCCTTTTTAGTGAAGGCGGTTTTATGAAGCTGCCGTCAATTTTTAATGGAAGGCGGCGTTTTAAAGCCGCCTTCAATGTTATTTTTATCAATTTTTTTTTTTCTCTTTAACCTGTTTTTCATCCTGCAAAAATATATACCAAGCATCACACAATCAAAATAAACCCAAGTAGTCCCACACAAAAGAAATGGCATATAACTGAAAAAACCATAATAAATACATATAGAATATACAATATACAAAACATTGTCTGAACAATGAACACAAAGATGAATAAACAAGGTACAAAAATAATGTACAAAGTACAATCATAAGGCAGAACTAGGCTCAGGTGTACCAATTGCCTTATTCAGCCTTCTAGTATAATCCTACGAATGGGAGGGTAACGATCGGGCTGAGGCTCAAGGGGCAGCTCGGGCTCAGGCTCAGGTGTCTGTACAAGTTGAAGATCTGGCACCGTAGGCTCCGTTACGACAGGAAGCTCTGCGAGATCCTCAACACGCAGCGTCGTCTCAGAAGTAGGCCGACGCCTTGCACGACGCCTTCGTTGTGCTCTATCTTTGGTTGGCTCGACCACATGAGAAAGCTCACCACCACGTGACAAGTCTCCTCCGATGATCGTCCCTTCCAAGAGTGGAAGACTGTGCAAGATTTACTGGCAGTAGTGTCCAATTTCCATCATGTATGGATCTACCAATGATGGGTCCATGACCTCTCTACGCTGCACGTGCTCATGTTTCGCATGCAACCTAACTATGAAACAAAAAATGTATGTTAAAAAATATAAATAAAAAATTAATCATTTCACAAAGTTAAATACATACCAATGTCTCCTCGGTATAACCTCTAGCTTGGTATACCATAGCTGGCTCCATCGGTGGAGGTGATATGAATCGTCGAGTGACCGACAAATACCATGTCTTGTACTCACTGGGAGCATGTCTAGGGGTGTGTGCACGACTACCTGTAACAACAATATTCGATCTCGCTTGCCACCTAGCGATGTAATCATGATGGTATGCCGTCCAATCCTCCCCAGTTCGCCCTTTCTGGGACATGCGAGTAACATGCTCGACATCCTCCGAGGGAGTCAATTGCTCAACGTTATAAAATTAAAGTTCGATTTACAATAGAGTGTAATTAAATTTGGGTGTTGCGATAATGACTTGCTCCAATCCAAACTGTAACATCACACGGTTCGAAACATGCATGCCAACGATCTCGAAGCATATCATTGGTGTCCTGGACTACCAAATACGTCTACCTTCTACACAGATAGCAGGTAGATGTTGCAAGAAACCTATGTACGGCTGCCAGTTCACCTAATAAAAATTATAATAACTATTACCGACAACTTAAATCATTAGGGTCTGAATTGTCAAAATTGTAAAAACGTAAAATAACTTACCTGATAGTTCCGCTGGTGGTTCAACTCTGTCCTGTATAGGATTAGACAAGGGTTTGTGGCATTCGTCCATCGGACGTTGCACCTAAAATACCAATATAAGTTAGTTATAAAAGATTTCTTTTACGCATAAATAATCATTAAATTGTATCGATACATACCTGGAACCTAGAGGGCCATCTTCCAGTGCCCGTTCCTCTAGGAGTGTCGGACATCCAATATGAAGACGTTCCCACGCCCACAACTGCAACAAAATTTTAATATACTTAATGTCTTATTCCTTTAAGTTGAGCAGTTATTTCAAAGTGGAATTTACTTGTACAAGGGTGAGGCACGTAGCAATGCCAACCACTCTAGTGTGACACGCCTTCACGAGTTCTCAATAGAGGAAGGCAAGCGTAGCCCCCCCCAAGCTGTACCTCTCGGTAGTCTAGAAGTCAAATAATGTCAGCTATACCAAGTGAACCCCTTGGGCACTATCATCCAAAAAGATTGTCAAGCTCACAAGATGGAGGAGGTATGCTCGTGCGTGCTGCTATATCACCTCATCGGGCACGTCATCGGGACAAAATACAAATCTCCCTCGGATCCATGCAAGTGACAGTTGACCCCCTTGAAAACTACCCGGTGGAAACTCGACCCCCAAAAGTACTCTGGCCAACTCCATCCATTCTCCCCGAGTCCAGCCGGTCACTGCAAAACTCTCAATGCGTAGTCCCAAGAGCACAACCACATCCTCTAATGTAATTGTCATCTCACCATTCGCCAAATGGAAGGTATTCATCTCGCTCCTCCATCTCTCTACCAGTGAGGTAATCAGTGGTTTGTCCAGTCTCAACCACTGAACTCTAAATAAGGCACCAAAACTCGCGGCGTCGATGTACGACAACAAGCTCTCGTTCATCGGCCAATGTCGTAATGTCTGAAAATGCTCAGTGCATTCAAAGCATCCTGGGTCCTAAAAATGAGTAATAATCTTGTTAGTGTATGTTTATAAATAAAACACAACTATTATTTACCATAACACACTAACCTCTCCATGCGAGATGGCCTCGCTCCTATGAGAATCCTAATCGTACAAAAGTGGGGTGTCTGCCATCACAACCTATATAAACAACAAAATATACATTAACAACTGAAGTCGCACTCACCAACTGAAAACATGTTATTATACATCATATAAAAATTAAAAATATACATTACCGACGACTAGACCCCGCATGAGAACTCTTTGCACAGTCAACAGACGAGTTTTTAGTAGCCCATTTGTTATGATCGGGTTGTGTACAATTACTGTACAAATATCTTCCATTGTCATCTCTCCAGTCAATAGAATTTTGAATACGGGTGGACATTGGCCTACCGACCCGCTTCGACTTTGCTGGTGGGAGTACCTCTAGACCTTCATGCGCCCAAGTGCTTCTCCTTCGTGGCACATCAAACGCTCGTTCATACACCCGTAGATTTGTAGATACATGATAATATTTGGATGTCAGCTGATGGAAGTCATAATGTATTATCGCACACACTGCAAGGGCATGGATGCACAAAATTTGATAAATCTGGAATGACCGACAGGTACACTCCTTAAGTAGAATGTTAACCTTGTGCTCTCCCCTGAAATATCCCACCATTGTAGGCAACAACATGCAAACATCTAGCATTCTCCACTGCAGTCCATAAATGCGGCGTTTATGAAGGACAAAGGCGTGTGGTAATCTGTGTAGCCTTGTCTCGCTTTGTTTACAAACCATGCATTCATCCGATAGAATATCGCCGATGCTAGGGCCTGTACAGGTAAGCTCCGTGCCCACTTCATTAGAAAATTCACACTCTCAAAATAATTTATCGTGAGCATCCCAAACGATAAATTCCCATCGTCTCTCAAGGGACCACCGGTCAGGGGCTCATTCCTTCAAGAAACTCCGCTTTGGCTTTAGGACATGCTTCTTCGAGGTTTTGTATTGCAACCTCATATTCATCCACTGTTTGTGCACTTTCGCACACCTCCACACCATCTTATCGAAGCCCTTCACACTGTACCACTTCTTCAGATTGGCAATGATATGTCGTATACAGAACCTGTGTCTATCTTGAGGGTGGAAAGACATCTGCCACCGCTCTAATGAGACCAATGTGACGGTCGGAGATAATGCTCATCAGAGGCCTCCCTCAAACCACCCGACGCACCAAATAAGTTACAAACCAAGTCCATGTATCAATATTATCTTTCTCCACAATTGCAAAGGTAAGGGGAAACAACTTGTTATCTCCATCAAAAGACGTAGCTATCAATAGACAACCCTTATACTTTCCATATAAATGAGTCCCATCTATACTGATAAAGAGTCTACAAAACTGAAATTCAGGAATAGCTGGATCAAACGCCCAAAATACCCTATCAAATGGCACAACCCGTCCATCTCTCACATTATAATCCGTGGTTATGAGCTTATATTTAGTTCCTAGGTTTGTGTCTTTGATTGCTTTAAAAAACTGAGGTAATAGGTTGTACGACTCCTCCCAACCACCAAATATAGCAACTAATGCTTTGCTCCTTGCCCTCCATGCCCTACCATAATTCACCTAAATATGATACATGTCCTTAACAAGCTGAATGATCTCATATAAAGACAGTGTGAAATTTGTCCTCACGTTGGGCATAATGAGGTTACAAATAACTCTAGAAGTGCACAACCGGTTGTCCATGCATAGCTCCACGTAGAAACAAGTGTGTTCTTCATTGTATCGTGTAACTTTTCACACCCTATACTTCTTACTGAATGACGCATAGACGTACCATAGACGCTGATCACTCGTCCAACATACAAAATAAACTACAGGTCCCGATTTCAACAACTTGAACTGGACATGTCTTCTAATGCAGTAGTCCTTCAAGTATATCTATAATGCGTCCTTACAGATAAACCTCTGACCGACTCCAACACCGACGGGTGGTGGTACATTGTCTCCATCTACGGCAAGGACCATTGTGTTCATATTTACCGCATCCATATCTATCTCTCCTATCCACAAATCGGGGTAAGGCTCATGATTTTCCTCTAAGGGTGGGACTCCCATGTTAGGTAGGGGGATTTCAACCTCTTCTTTTTCCTCAATTTCATCTGTAACTGATCCGACCAAGCATCCTCACCACTGGAAATATCATTGGGGTCCTCGCTTCATTCCCTGAATTCAATTATAATTTCATCTACTACTACTGTGATATAAATGTAGAGTATAACTTCAAACAAAACCAATGTAATTGTTCTCACCTTTCTTCGGGGATGAATTACACAATAGGTCCTTCAACTCTCTCATCCCTTTTAGCCGGAGCTCGCCCCCCGAATTCAATAAGAGCTCCCTTGCCGGTTCTAGCCAAATTCGACAAACTCTTTATGTTTTCCATCTCATAGGGGTAGGTGTCCTGCTTCAAAAACAAAACTAGCATTGTCTGAAAACCATGCTTTACCATTCCTAATCCACTCTCCAGAGATATATCATCGAGTACGAGAGTGTTCATTAACTGACCATTGCACGTAAAGCTTCTCCATATTGAAATGTGGTCCTTGCATGGGTTCCAACCAAGAACATTATACATCATAGAGCACAATGCGTTAAACGAACATGTTGGCTCTAGAAGTATAAGTCTGGCTCTTCCCCCACTATAACCGACCACATTACCATGCTCAAAAATAAATTCACCATCAAAATGACAACAAATATGCACGACTGTCATCTTCAACTAAAATTACGCAACTGATCTCCCTTTCCAAAGATAGGAATTGATCTGCTTTTATCGACCATCAAAAGAAGTAAACATAAAAACTGGATATCTAAATCCGATCAATACAATTTTGCTTGAAGGGTCAGGTGATCAACTAATGCTTTTCTTTACTGTTTCTTCTCTGATCATTAATAACTTAGAAGCTAATCAACAAGCTATAAGCTAATCAACAACCTATAAGCTAATCAACAACCTAGAAGCTAATGAACAACCTAGAAGCTAGTTAATAACCTATAAGTAAAAATTTTATCATGTAAAGCCCTAATTCAGGCAAACCATGAAAATCAAGCCTTAATCAACTAAAATATAAGAAATTCTAACTCTAATCACACGTCATTGATTATATTTGAAGATATTTCAAACACTGATACCCTAAACAGGGGCATTGAAATCGAAGCTTCGTCATGTAAAGACCTAAATCCACGTAAAACATTCAAATAAACCCTAAATCAAATAAAAAACTTGAAATTCAAAATCTAATCACACGTAATATACTGCAATTGAGGAGATTTCAACTACAAAAACCCTAAACTAGCATGAAAACGAAGCTTCTTCATGTAAAACCCCAAATCCACACAAAACATGATTGGTTTGGCTCCCCAACAAAGGACCCTCTTGCATCAACAGTTTTGCTTAAACGGCAGGTATCAATACTAGAATGCCATTGTTTGCTGATTGTACTACTGACCCCCTTTGCAGATGTTAGACTAATATGAGCAGCATACCCCACAATGCTCTTCATGTAAAGGAGCTTACAATGCTTTTCAGACATTACAAAAAGTTCTCATTGCTGCAACAATCGTCCTATGTGCAACTGCAGGTTTACCATCAGAGATGATGCTGCGTGCAGTTTTGGGTGGCGGGGCGATTGTAAGTGCTGCTTTGGCATATCTGTTGCTCAATGGTGAAGCAAAAGTAATCTATTTTTTGCCACTAGGTCCAATTTTATTTAAATTAGTTGGATCTATGGAGTCTTGAGGTTCTGGGGAAGTCCTTTATACCGTTGTAAATAAAAAAAAATGAACTTTTCCTTTTGTGAGATGAACCGAAATATATTGAGATCATATTATTGGGGGTTACTTCTTCTATGTCAATTTCTGGAATGGTGCATCTGCAGATTTATACTTGGGTTCTATCTTCAAATGTTGTCTGTTGTTTTCATTTAAGAAGCAAGCTCCTCTCTTTGTACAAACTGGATAATGAAACCCGTCCAAAGCAGGTTTGCCAAATTCGATAGCAAAATTTAATCAGTTATAATGTAAATTTTGATGTCTGGTACTTTCTTTAGTTCGTTTTACATCCAATAGGACCAATATTGCTCTGTGAGGTTTAAGATTACTTTTACTTTTATTTCTGCAATGAATCTTTGGGTTTCCTTGAACAATTTCTCTAAAGTAAATATTGGACTCTAAAAACAAAAACAAAAAAAAAACAAAAGGAAAAACATTCGGAGACGATGCACATGAACTATTTGCAATAGGTAGAGTGCCAGGAATGAAAGAAAAAAGCTGAAATCAAAGAAGAAGAGACAGATATAAGAACTCATTGTGACAACATCTAGTTTTATTTTGAAAACATTGAACATTATATTTTCTAATACGTGACATATAATTTGTTATAATATTAATTAGTATTAATAGGTCTTGGGCATTAGCTCAGTGGTCCCATGGGAGTTATTGCTGCGGGAGTTCTTGGGTTCGGGTCTCCACAGTAGCTTTGGGTGTAAAATTTGTAATTGGGAGTAAAATGTATTCCCTTCCACATAAAAAAAAAAAATAATAATAATATTTTTGGATAAATATTTCTGAAAAATGACATAAATATTTATAAAAAATGTTTTTCATTGAATTAATTCAAAAAAATAATTATTTATAAAAATAACACTCAATAAAAGTTATTTGGCAAAATGTCAATTTCAGTGTTTGGCGCGATCGCACCACTCCTTAAAATCTTTGCCGACTTCCTGAAATAGAATTTTGAACTTTGAAAGGCAACTGTCTGGCGCGCCTGCACCACAGGTAGCGCCATCTTCCTGGCGCGGTAGCGCCCTCGTGGGGCGCTGTCGCGCCATTTCACATTCTGGAGATGTCTTCTTTGAGGCTTTGCTAGCCGTTGGGAATTTCTTGGTTTTATTTGAATTTTTGCACATTTTCCCGGCGCGGTCGCGCCAGAATCGATGCGGTCGCGCCGTTCCCTTTTTTGGTTCTTTTTACTCCTTTCTACTTCAATTTCACCCAGAATTCAAATTTTCTTCTTCCTCCAGGTACCTGAGACACAAAACATGAATTTGAGTTATATAATTCCTTTTCATGCTAATAATTAACTCAAAATGGGAGAGTGTGCTCATTAAATCATGCTTAAATAAGTATCTTTTGGACACTTATCACAACCCCAAACTTAAACCTTTGCTCGTCCTCGAGCAAAACTCTGAAATAAAAACCAGATAGATCTGTAAAGACTAAGAACAATTCAATGATCCTCCCTACTAAAGTTTCAAAATAGATGATTCACTCATTTCCTAATGATGGTTTTCTTGCTTAGTCAAAACTGATTTTGAATTTTCTTCAAATTTTTCAAAGATGAACATGCCCATACAAGTGAGAACTCTCAATTCAACTCCATAAGCCAACCATCAGTCCACTCTCCACTAACCTGCAGGAATTCTAAATTCTGATAAATAGGTCTTTATTGGTTGTAATGAGGCAGGGTTATTGGGTATGATGAAAGTTTTTGGTTTTCTTTTGGGTTTTATTCTCCTCCTCATATCAATTTTCCATTTTCCTGAGCATGAATTGGATTTGTGACTTTTCCTCCAAGCTCTTCCACCCCAAACTTATTCTTTTACATTGATCCCTCATTTCTTCCTTTTCCTTCTTCTTCTCTTTCCCATGTATCTTTTTCTTTGGGTTTTGTCCAGAGTCTAGCTTACCTCGTCGGTTGACTCAGAGACTCTAAGGTTGCTGAGGCCCGAGACCCAGTGCACACACGAGGTGGCCTTTCCCTTAACTAACCCACAACCTTTTCTTTCTTTTTTTCTTTGGCTTTGTTTGGAGTCCAGCTTACCTTGCCGGTTGACTCAGAGACTCTAAGCTTGCTGAGGCCCGAGTCCCGGTGCACACACAAGGTGGCCTTTCTCCTACTCAGCCCAGAATTTTTCTTTCTTTTCCTCTCTTGCTCCTTCTTCCCTTTTACAAAGAAATATTTCTATACCCTTCTTCCATCCCTCCTTATAACTTCAAAATCTTTATCTATACTCATTCAAACAGAACACTTCAATAATTTAGAGAATCATGGGTACGGAAGAAACAAGTTTATTTATCACTAAGGCTGGTTCATGTAGCATGGGACATTGAAACAAAACAGAGATCTTTTCGGCCCAAGAGGTTTGACAAAAGGTGATGCAACTTGTGCATTGAAATGGGTGGCTTTCAAAAAAGGCTCAAACGATTTTTAAACAGGTGCCTAAATCACCTCAGAATTTTGAAAACCTTTCCTTTTTTCGTCTCAAGTTTTCCTCAGGTTAGTTCTAGTGATTGAAATCAACTTGCTCACATGTACTTTGTTTTCTAAAACTGTTTTTAAAGAAAAATTTTCATCCATTCAATACTTAGCATCTGAACTAAAATATTTTCTTGAGAATGAATCATGCAATTCATATGATCAAGGATTTTCACTAGTATTTTTCAAAATCTCGGATGGAATTTTATGGTGAATTTTTGAAAAAAGACAGATTTTTTTAAATCCTTTTACCATGCATGAAGAAATCACGAAGAGTATCCCACTCCAAACTTAACAACCTGCTTTGTCCTCAAAGCAGCAATCAACACAGGAGTATAAGAGATACTTCCCTGATAGTCTGGTTTGTTGATGTTGGATGGCACTCCCTTGGTGTTCTTTTGAATTCTGCTTTCATGGGTTAGTACAAAAATTTGTATGATTTTCAATAATTGAAAATGAAACAATGACTTGAAGTGTCTTTCAGGCATAAAATTTATCATAAGAAGAATACCTGTAGGCGAATTTGTGCCTTCTCACCTATGTAGTGGCAGTTCTTCATCAAGGCAGTGGCGTGGCCGCGCCAGATTTTTGCGCGGCCGCGCCAAAGTAATTGCATCATATCTTCGGTTCCTGAATGAATTTTTCACTTTTTCCACTTTGGACAAGTAAATATCAGATAGAGGCAGAGTAAGGATCCTTTTTCACAGATTTTCATTGGAAGAATTTTAAAAATATGCATTGAGACAAATCATGAGAGTAAAAATTAGAATTTCATTAATATGACTGGAGATTGAGTACATATTAATGAAATTACATTTAGAACACTCTCAAACATAAGCACACTCAAAACACATTCACACTCAAAACACATTCACACATAAATGTTCAGAACAAAGCTCAAAAATATAACAAAGCTAAACATTTCTAGTCTTCTTCTTCTTCATCATCTTCTTCTTCCTCCAAATCCTCTCCTTCTTCGTCAGAGGTGCCTCCAGTAGGCAGCTGATCCTCTAGTATGCCCTCATGCTGGGCCCACATCTTTTTGATGTAAGTGACCAACTTTCCCATCTTCTTCTCTAACCCACTCATCCTCTCATGGAGGGCAGCCATGTCAATATCTTTGGATTTGCTAGAACTTGCTGCTGATTGTGTTGATGGATGATCTCTCATGATTTGTTTTACTGAGCAAGCTGAGATGCCTCTGGGCACTGTCTCCAATGGTTCTGATGGGCTAAGTGTTATCCCATGAGCTAAGCAAATGGCAGTGATGAGAGAGGGAAAAGGGAGTTTTCCTCTTTTGTGGTGAGTCATAGCCATGATTTGGCTATGGATAATGTTCCCCACAATGATAGGAATGCCTTCAATTAAAGCAAGGAGGAAATAGGCTCTCTCTGGTGTGATTTCAGTAAAGTGGGAGGTAGGGATCAATTTTGTAATCAGGAATAGAGACCACACCTTAGTATCTACATGCATGTCCTGTCCCGGGAAATGCAGCTATTTTCCTCTTCTAGTCTCCCACTTTGCTCCCCTTGGGCATAACCTCTCTGCTATCTCTTTAGCACTTATCTCCTCTCTTAAGGTATTCTGCTGTTCGGTGGGGGCATCACGAGTGTGCAAGTAGTTGTTAATGTCATGAGGGTATAGCTGGATCCACTTTCCCCTTACAAAGAAATGCCATGCCCTTTGGTCTAGTTAGTTGGCATAGAATTCTTGGACCAGTGTGATGCCAGCTTGTGTAGGAGCTTGTACCCATTGGGTCCAGCCCCTTTCCTCTATCATGGCTCCATACTTTTCCTTTATAAGCTCATCCATAATAAAACCCCTTTCCATGTGGACGTTGCAATTGGACAACATATCATTGAATCTTTTGTGCCCATCTGTTGTGGCAAATCTCTCCTTGTCCCACATCTTTGGCACTTTGGCTCTTGACCTTTGGTAGGTTTTCTCAGTTGCCATTACAAGTGAGTTTCTGTGAAAAAAATGTTTTCTGGCTTTTTGGAGGGGCTTGGTTCTCTCTAGTCTGAGGTCTGTTTGGGCTGCAAAGTGGGGCGATAGAAAGCTCTAAGTGTGTACTTTCACGCACTGAAATCACTTTTCCAAAAAAGGTTCCATGTCATTCTATGGACGGCCCGAAAGGAGGCAAGAAAAATACTATTTTTCTGCCAAGAAAATTGCAGAAACCAAAAATAATTCCCCTATTTTTAGAACTTCTTTCTCCCTTGTTCCTCAATGAAAATACCCCAAACTTAGATCAATTTAAACTAGGAAGTACCCTCTGTGTGGTCGTACCTTTTATTTTTGGAGGTTGATTCCAAATTTTCCCAAAAACGACCCGAATGATGCCTAGCTAGAATTGCTTTTCTGCTTGAACTCTGTTCTGCGCCGAATTCTGAGGTGTTTCTGGCGAGGTTTCCGGCGAGATTTCGCTCTGGTGGACGGTGATTTGGAGAGGTTGAAGATGAGACTCTAGGGTTGTGTCGATTTTTAGGCTTGAAAAACCCTAGAAATGGAGATTTGAGTCTTTTAAAACCTGCCCCGCATGAGTCGAACCGGCGCGTCGACCCCAATGGCCGCGCCGGTTTAGAACTTAGTGTTCTGGGTTTCGCGATCTGGCGCGATCGCGCCAGTTCCAGTTTTGAGTTTTCTAATTTTTTTGAGTTATTTTGTTTTTTTTTTTTTTTTTTTTTGAAAGCTATAAATTTTTAATCTAACCCTATTCCTATCCTAGGTCTAATAAAAATAATGAAAACAAATAAAAAATCTCATTAAAATTTAAACAGGTCCTAAAACTTTTGAAAACTATCCTACTCAAAAAAAATCCAGCAAATTCAAAATCTCCTACTCCTATTTTTACACTACCTACTGATCCATGTGACCTGATCCACCAGGATCGAATGGAAACTGGAACCATCCATGCTTGAGGGTGTTTTTGACTTTTGAATGTGTTGCATGGTGATTCAAAACTTTTGAGTAAAGAGCTGGTTACTCTTTCTCTTTTCTGATTGGCTTTTAACTTGCTTTGCTCATTTATTTTTAGCCAACTTTTCTTCACACTGCCCAGACCCAATAAAATTTTAATTTCAACTTTTGTGGGTGGTTTATAGGGCTGGATAATGAAGAAATCTATGTCTAATTACAGGAAAGAATGTTCATTAACCTTGGTGTCCTCTAGCCTAACTTCTTTATGCTGTTCATGGGGTTTCTCTTCTTGTTCTACCCCATCCCTTTCTTTCTCTTTTTCATCTTCTTTTTTCTCTATGATCTTTTCATCTTCTCCCTCTTGAAGTTTCTGGAAATCACAATAACTCTCAGCTCTCTTCTTTGTATCTTCCTCTATGTGTTCTGCAGTAACACATAAATTAAAACAAGTGCTAGCTGTATTCATCCATTCAGGTTCATCATCATCAGATAGCTCATGAAAACATGGTTCAACATTCATACTGTTGATCAATTCAGGCTTTGGCTGATTTTCTAGATTAAAACAAGAAGAGCTAGCTGTATACATCCATTCAGAATTGCAAGGTAACGTACCTTGGTTCTTACCTTATATAACATTAGCCAGCTGTCCCAATTGTATTTCCAAATTTTGGATTGATGCCTCTTGAGTTTGAAACCTGGCTTCTCCTTTCTCTTGATTTGCTAGAATCTTTGAAAGGTGGTCCTCAAGGCTGGCTTTTTGTTCCTGTTCTGGTGATGCTCTTTGGAAACCTGGTGGTGATCTTGTTTGGGCATTGGGTTGTTGAAGGCTGGGCTGCTAGTTGTTGTTGTTTGTCCTTGAAAATTTTGGGTGACTCCTCCAACCAGGATTGTAAGTATTGCTGTCTAAATCATTACACCTGCGAAAATTTGAAACATAATTAGCCTGGTCTAAAGAATTTACAGATTGCACATTACCTGCTTGGCATTCATGGTTGAGATGTCCTCCTCCACATATGTCACAAATCTGAGCAACCAAAGAGGGGGCGTGTAATTTTGACAATTTTTTGTTGGTTGAGATGTCAACATTATGTATGCCAGCAACACTCCCTCTTGCACTTCTCTCCAACCTAGACAACTCTTCTTGATGTTGAGGGGAGGAATTATGATAACAATGATCATTAAACACAGGAGGGTGGTCATATCTGAACATGGATGATTGCCGATGTGGCCAATTGTCCTACCAATTATTTTCAAAATACTGTTTTTCATATTGCCTAGAGAAATAATCACCATGCTCTCTTCTATAGAAATCATTAGGTTCATTATCAACAAAAGAACATGATACATCAGATTCACCTCTCCGTGGATCATAATTTGATGATGCATATGGTTGGGGAATTTTGCAATATGAGTTAGGATATGGACTTATCTCATTCTTCACATAATTCCACCTCTCATCTGAGTGCTCTTTCCTGTTCTAGATCGGGTTCATCTAGTGGCTCACCACTACTTCTTGTTTCCTGCACTAACCTGGTTCAACCTAAAAAGATAGAATAAAAATTTTAATCTCAATCAACAAATCAAAATTCACTTAAACTTTACTCTCAATTCAATAGTCCCCGGCAACGATGCCAAAAACTTGTTGGGTGTCTAGCAAGTGCACTAGGTCAGCAAGTAATATAGACTTTGAGAGTCCAGATATCGATCCCTCAGAGACCTTGATGAGAATTCAGTTCAAATAAAGATTTTTCAATTGATTGAGAGAAAATAAATTTTTGGTTTTGGTTTTGAAAACTGAAAAGAAAAAAGAATTTAAACTACTGGAAAAACTAACAGAGATGAGATGTTGGGGAAGAATGTCAATCCCTCCTAGTTGTTAACATGCAAAGTTCTGATTTTATAGCTCAAATACCCTTCCCTTGACTTAGCTTTTGAAAACCAGGTTACCCATATACAAGAAATAACTTTCACCTATTCTTTGAACTCCTTCTCAATCGGAACATTCAAATCCTAAGTGCATAAATATAAAAGCTTGAAGATTTTCTCTCTCTTATTCAGAACAAGAGTTATAGAAGTCACATCACTTTTCAACTAGTCTCCTTCTCAACCGAAACAATCTAGTTTGAAGAGCAAGTTGTTTTAGAAAACAGGAATAAAATTACTAACTCAACTCTCTACTGAAATTTAACTTCTCAATCCGTACCTCATTAAACTTCAGATATCAATCTAAATTAACAATAAGCAATGAATACAGATTCTAAAACAAAAGCAGAGTACTTTATTGCTATAGAATTCAGAACTTAAACATGTAACAACTAGGAGTTCATGACTTCCCCAACAAAGAGAGACTACTCCATGATAATATAATAGGCACACAGTAAAAAGGATTCAATTACAGCCATAAACATAAAATAAACCTAGTACAAAAACCCCCTTGAAGGACTGCCTTTAGCTTCTCTTGCACCTTGAGTGAAATCTCCACCTTCTCTCTCTAAAGTTCCAAGAGGTTGTGTAAGACTTCCTCTGGACTTCTCTCAACTCCAAACTAATTAAAACCAATAAAAACCTAACCTACAAACTATTCTAAGAGCTGGAACTCAGAATTGGATGAAGAACAAGATGATTTGCTCTCTGCCTCGGACCTCTATTTATACTTGGGCTTCTGTCTAGAACTTGTAAATTGGTCTCTGTCCAGGGGTATGAATTATATTTTTTCGACCTCAGAATTGGGTGAAATTACATATGAACCTTCCTTCTGAGGTCCTTGCCTTGGTCACGAAATTTGATTTCAATCTGAGTTGGGAAACTCGAGATATAATGTGAAGAGGTTGCTTGATTCTGCTGCCAATTCCAGCACTGGGTCCACCACTTGGAAGATCTGAAACTTGAGAACCACACTTGGACTTGCCTGAATTTTCGTGATATGATCCTTAGTATCCTCAGGAATCTTCAGTCCAAATTTGGCTTCAATTGGAACATGGGAACTCCAGATATGTTCTTCACAATTTTTGGATTTTACTTCTCCTTCTGGCAGCAGTTTCCTTCTTTGAGTGGAACTTCTCCTTTTTTTATCATTCCATGCACTTAGACTCAAGAAATATTCCATAAAATCTTTGTGGAAACCTTCCTTAGACAATTAGGACTCCTTCTCCCAGGTTTGGGCTTGATTTGTAGTCAGAAACCCGAGATTTCCGCAGATCACGTTGCTGAGTCAGTAGCACAGTCGCGCCACTTTTTCTTCTGATTTTTGGCGGGTTCGCCACTCCTTAAAATCTTTGCCTACTTCACGAAATAGAATTTTGAACTTTGTTAGGCAACTGTCTGGCGTGCCTGCGCCACAGGTAACGCCATCTTCCTGGCGCGGTAGCACCCTCATGGGGCGCGGTCGCGTCATTTCACATTCTGGAGATGTCTTCTTTGAGGCTTTGCTAGCCGTTGGGAATTTCTTGGATTTATTTGAATTTTTGCACATTTTCGCGGCGCGGTCACACCTTTCCCTTTTTTGGTTCTTTTTGCTCCTTTCTGCTTCAATTTCACTCATAATTCAGATTTTCTTCTTCCTCCAGGTACCTGAGACACAAAACATTAATTTGAGTTATATAATTCCTTTTCATGCTAATAATTAACTCAAAATGGGAGTTTATGCTCATTAAATCATGCATAAATAAGTGTCTTTTGGATACTTATCACATATCTAATCTTAATAAAATAAGAAAAACAACTGACTTAAAGAGGCTTTGTGGCCACTGATCGCCACAATCTGACTGTCCAAAACATAGGTAGAAAATGTAGGGGGAAAGGGAGAGTTCACTTTCACAAAATAGGCATAAAATGTAAGAGTTCACATTCACAAAACATAATTCTATTCACATGGAATAACAACATAATTCTATTCACATTCATATTCACATGGTCGTAACAACAAGAATCGGAATTACAAACTACATAACAACAACAAAACATAGCTTTGTTCACATTCACATTAACATGGTCGAAACTCGGATTGTATAATACTACCTAAAACCATATCATTGCTCTAGAAAGAAAAACCCTAACGGATTGTCACAAAATCATAGGTAGCCCACTAAAAACTCATTACAAAATCGAGAGAGAGTAACTCTAATAGTGGATTGTTAGAAAACATACCTTTTACAGGTCGAACAACCCCGACCTCCAATCGAACAACTCCGGCCTCCAATCGAACTGCTCCGGCCTCCAATCAACAACTCTGGCCTCCAATCGAACTGCTCCGGCCTCCAATCGCAGAGCTCTGGCCTTCAATCGAAGAAATCGGGCACGATTTTGACAAAAATCAACCTCCAAAATCCATAATCGACAATTTTCGTAGACTTGCGCTCAGGAAGTAGAAAAGAGAAAGAAATTTTGAGAAGTGAGAAGAAGAGAAGGGGGCAGGGGAGTTTAAAGAAAAAGAAAGAAGGAAGCGGCATCACAATGTCGCCTAACTTAAGGGAAGGCGGTATCGCGATGCCGCCTAGTTCAAAAGGAGGTCGACACCATAAGTCGCATTCTGAAGTACATAAGGCGGCTTCTTAAAGTCGCCTCCAATGAAGTGATAATTTTTAAGTAAGGCAGCTTTCTGATGCTGCCTATATTATTCATTTAAGGCGGCATTTAAATGCCACCTAGATTACGAAAAAATAATTGTTACGAAGTTGTTTGCGTTATCTATCTTAAGGCGGCATTTAGATGCCGCCTAAAGATTTTTCTTAAAAAAAAAAATTATCCAACACACTTGCGCTGAAGCGCCAGCGTGTCACCTATGTGGCGGTTGACCGAGGTGATCAACTTCGGTCAACCATTGAAATTAGCATTTTGCCAAATAAGTTGGTTTAGGTGTCATTATCATATTTTTAATTATTTATTTAAAAAAATCTTATAAAAATGACAATTTCAATAGTTGACTACATTTAGTCACAAAATCAACTCTATTCTCTGTATTATAATTTAGAACATAAGTACCACGCACTCGTAGAAGCCAAATATCGATCATAACAAGAAAAAAAATAAAGGAGTGAATTCAATTTGATGAGTTGAAGAATCACTAAGCCACTGCAAATTAGTGGCAGGCATAAGAGAGAAAAGCAAAGACCAACTATGATGAAAGAGCTTTGCCTGCATTTTCTTGCCTACATGGCGACGTTCAAGGGTAAGATGTGCTACAACGTCGAATGCACCATCATTAGAGAAGGCACCTTCTAAAGTACTGGTTACTATCCTTGTGTTGCCTACATAGCTATTGACCAGGGCGGTCAACAGAAGTCAAATATTGAAAATGTTAATTTTTACGAATATTTATTTTTATGTCATTTTTGTGAATATTTATTTTAAAATTATTATTTAAATAAAACTCATATATTAAAGAAAAAGAAACTCAATCTGGGTCAATTCAGATATGATCTTGTAACCGAGTCAATATTAGCTTAGTAAAGGCAGGAGCTCCACCACGGGAATGCCTGCATAGGGGTACATGAGAGTAGGGAACTCATGCGCACCATGGTCGAGTCCACGGGATGTGTCTTCTTTCCTCCTTTAATCAACACTTCTTTCACTTCCTAAGGCAAGTTCAGGAGAACTTGGCTCTGGGTAGCTTGAACGAAGTTTTTCCTTTTCATGGGGTTGAATTTTGATCGGCTTGATTTGAATTCGGGCTCTGGGGTGATTGATTTATGGAATGAAGAACTGGTGTTTAATTTGGGTCGGGATCTTTTGCGAACAAGGGTTGTGCGTACCGATACAAAGCCAATAGAAAGGGGTGGTAAGCATCACTAAAAGAAAAGTCGCTAAATAGTGTTGCTATTAACGAAGATTTTTTTTTAAAAAAAGTGATGGCATGCCCACGTGGGCAAGAGTGCATTTATTGGCTTTGTGTGCCGATATGCAAAACTTTGTTCGCAGCAGATCCCGACCCATTTAATTGGGCCCTTACTTACAACGTGTGTGAAGGGCACCGGATTGGTTGTGCTATCCCAACTGAACAGGATTTGTTCGGAGCCGATCTCTGTTTCAATTTAGTGGCCTAAACAAATAGTAAAAATCTTTAGAAGTTAGCTACCTTATATTAGTCCTCGTAGGAACAATATCTAGGCTCTTTGACTCTATATTACTTGTATGACTGGTCCAATTGCTAGTGTTGCTGGTGTCACACGGGTAAGAAAATGAACTTTAGCCAAAACTGATCACATAATCCCACCCTTCTTTTCACCATTTTATTGGGCCAAATAGAGATCCCTATAAAATCAGATGCCCAATCAGATGGTCACTCGCATTAACTTTAAAAATTTACATCATGGACCTAGGCGTTTAAAGTTCTTCCCTTGTATGAAAAATCAAATAGACTCAAAGATAAATATAAATGTAAACTCTAATGCCAAGCTAATTAAATTCTTAAGCGACTCAGTAAGTTGTAGGACAACTACAAATTAGGAAACTAATATTTACATGGAATTAACTTTTGCACTTGACATTAGATAAACTTTTGGCTCCAAGTGTGTAACAAAATGTGGTAGTGTTCATAACAGCTACTGTAAATGCCAAAATGTCTACGCTGAGTCCATTTACCCACCAGCCCATCGATCATTCGTCACAGGATCGTCGTGAGGGAATTCAGCAATTTCTGAAGTCGGCATCCTACAACCCTTCATTGAGCCCAGAGTTTCGCCACGACATCAGACTCATCATTGCCAAAATCAGCACTCTACTTCCACGACATCAGCCTCGTCATTTCCTTGTCATCTGTTAGCCACCTCACATCGACCAAGTCAGAAAAGAAAATTCTCCCACTGATCCCCTTTCTAAGGATCGAAGGAGAGAAAGTCAAGGCACAACCTCGTCCTGGGGAGCAAGAGAAAAAGGAGGCTGATCCCCTTTCTGAGGATTGACAGAAAGCCCTGACTACAAATAACTAGAAACCAAATCGAAAAGGCAGAACCTTTCTAGCCAAGGGAGAACCTTTCTTAGCGAGAGATAACCTTTCTTGACAAAGAAGAATGTTATTTTTGCAAAAAATAGATCTTTTTGTTGAGAAGAGTACGTATGCTCTCAAGTCAGATGTTCTGACGACTTGTCGTTCGTCGAAATTCACACTGTTCAACCGGAGCAACTCTGCACGTTCACTGGCAACGTCAACACACCAAAAACATCGAACACAAACACTTCCGTTCGGCCGACCAAAGTCATCATCATTCGTGCACACTCCTTCGAAAAATTGAAGTTCGCCGTCAACTTGCAAGAAGCAGTAACTTCGTGACAACTACAAACGGAGATTGAATTAGAGGAACCCTAGGAGATCACAACCACACAATTTCCCAACTAGCAACACACAAAAGTTGTAATTTTCTTTGTATTCTTGTCGATGTAATCAATCGGTCGCGACTTTTCACGGACCGGAGGTTTTTTGAGGAAACAGATTTGGCACGACCGGTGGGACATTTCCTACCTCTCATCTCCTTCTTCAACAAAACTTAAAAAAAAAAATCCAACAACTCAAATGGCATGCAACAACAACGAGAACAACCGCAAGAAGGTCTCCATCGCAAGCTACGCCTACCCCCGACCAGTCGCCGGCGCAAGCTCCTCCACCAGCATTCGCGCCCAACTTTTCCACCACAAGCCACTCACCCAATGACTAGGGCGTTGGTCAGGAGCCTGTTCGCAGGTCAGTCTCCCTTCATGAGGGATGCACAGCGTCTGACGTGTTGTTCCTACCACAGGCTGTCGCAGCCTCTGCCAAGTCGCATCAGTACCGATCAGGTTGATTCCGACAGCAAACAGGCCGACTTACCTGACCCTCGCCACCACACAACCGGCGCACAACTCGGTGACTAGCCCGACCCAGTCGCCATCATCGCAGAGCATTGGTCTATATCGTGTTTGCCATGATCCAGTGTTATGACCAGCACGCAACTCCGTCCTCGTCAGTGAGGAAGGATGCACAACCAGCCTCGGCCTCTCCCAGAACAACGGCCGGGGGTCATTCACAAATGATGACCATCTCCCAAGAACTTCTGCCGGCGCTCACTGCCACAACCCAATCACCACACTGACGGCGCCAGCAGCTTCTCCCCTGGTCTGGTCGCCAACTAACTCTCGCGACAACACACCAGCAGCCACTCCGTCGAGCTGGTCGCCAATCAATGCATCACCTTGCCAACACATCTTGGCGGTCGGCTCTCCAACCCGATCACCTACCGCGGCCTCGCCGCACCAAACTTCACTGACTTCCTTCTCTCCAACAGGGTCACCAGTTAAAATGTCACCACTTTGGTTCGCGACAGAAGCATCTCCTCCAACTCCCACCATCAAAGTAGGCGCCATGGCTACTTCGACCAAAGCAGCTGAAGAACAACTTGTAGAAATGTAAGCCGCACTAAAAGAACAAGATGAGATGATCCACACCATGGATGCTCAAATTTTGTCATGTGACCTCCAGATCGCGCAAATAATGGAGCGATTGGAGGCTCTCACGACCAAAACCGGTGACCTCTCACAAGAAGTCAACTGGAACAGGGTAACAACGTACGCCTGAGATGAGCCCTACCGAGAGGAGCCTGCCTTCAATTAGCAGGTGGTGGCCCTAGTGACGGTTCGAAGGTCGCAGGGCGTGGAGGAGCCGACCTCCCTCACACTCGACGCAGTGAATGAGATGATCAACCGCACAGTAAAAACTGCTCTGGCAAGAGCAAATCGGTCTTCTTCCAGAGGCCATACACTCAGCGGATCCAAAATCTCCCGATGTGGTTCGGGTTTCATCCGCTCAAATTCCAGCAATTCAAGGCAGCGGGCATCCAAAGTAGCACGTTGCATAATTCGTCGAGACCTTTAACAATGCTGGTACCGACGATGACCTACTAGTCAAGCAATTCGGCCGTTCACTAAAGGGAAAAGCCTTCGAGTGGTACATTGAGCTACCGCAGGAGTCAATCAATATCTGACAGCAGCTTGAAAGCGAATTTCTCAGCCAGTTCCACAACACCCAACGCACCGTAAGGAGTCAAAAGAAAAGACGAACCCTACACAACTGAGAGCTTCACACCAATCAAGGTGGAAGCAAACAAAAGATAAATTATGCCCCGGGTCACCCACCGAGCCAACTTTTTAGAGGCAGATGTTGACGGAGAGGAAGTCGAAGAGTGATAAGTGTCTGAAAGACACTGTTTATGCATGAATTAATAATTAGAAATCCAAAATTTGAGTTGATTATCAGCATGAAAAAGATGAATATAACTCAAATTCATAGTTTGTGTCTCAGGTACCTGTTTGAAGAAGAAAATCTGAATTCAGAGAGAAACTGAAGGAAAAAAGAGCAAAAAGAGCCAAAAAAATGTATGGCGCGACCGCGCCGGGAAAATAGTCAAAAATTTAAATAAATGGAGGAAAATACCCAACGGCTAGTAAGGCTACAAAGAAGACAATTCGGAAAAGTGAAACAGCGTGACCGCGCCCCCTACTGGTGCTACCGTGCCAAGAATATGGCGCTATCTGTGGCGCTGGCGCGCTGTACCGTTGCCTTACTCAGAAGTCAGAGTTGCCACTTTGGGACGTCGGTGAAGATTCGCCATATCTCAGCATAAATAGGCGCTGCCACGCCATGAAGTTTCCTGAAGCTGCATGGATACGGTTGCCATTGCCAAACTTAGAAAGGATTCTGCTCAACTAGCGCAACCACGCCATAATCAGAAGAATAAGTGGTGCGACCGTGCCACTGACTCAACAACGTAAATCTACGGAAATCTCGGGATTCTGACAACAAATCACGGTCAAACTTGGAAGATAGAGTCATAAGTACATCAGGAATACATCCACGACAACCCTAGGAGGAATTTATTGAAATCCTAAGAAGTTTTAATGCTCAAGGTGTTGAAAGTTCAAAACTGATTAGGAGACAGCTAAAGAAGGAAACTACAGTCCGAGTTTGAAGAAGACATATATGGAGATTTTGACTTCCAATTGAATCCAAATTTGGAACACAGACTCCTGAGATGATTGAGAATCATATAACAAAAACTCAGATCAATCCAAGATGGTTTTCCGGAGTTTTAAATCTTCATAGTGGTGGACCCAGTGCTAGAATTGGCAGCAGAACCAACTCAATTTCTGTTCAGCATATCTCAAATTTCCCAACTCCGAATTACTTCTAATTTCGTACACAAGTCAAGGACTATGTAAGAAATGTCCGTGTGAAATTAAATGAAATTATGAGGTCAGGAAGGCATGATTTCAACCCCTGGACAAAGAACAAATTACAAGGTCTGGACAGATGTCCATCTATAAATAGAGGTCTAAGGAGGAGTAAAGCATCAAGTTCTGAATCAAGTTTGAATCCAGTTTGAGATCCAATTCTAAATCTAGTTCTTTTTTAGTTTCTTATTGTTTTAGTTAGTTTGGAGAAAGGAGGAGGAGATTTCAGTCAACGCGCAAGTGAAGCTAAAGGCAGTTCTTCAAGGGGGTTTCTGTAATTAGTTTACTTTGATTTCCGTGGTTGTAATTGAATCCTATTTGTGTGTTTATACTATTAGCATGGAGTAATCTCTTTTTTGGGGAAGTCATGAACTCCTAGTTGTGATATGTTTAAGTTTTGAAGTTATAGCAAACTAGTATCCTGCCTTTGTTTTAGAATCTGAGTTCATTGCTTATTTCTAATCTGAATTGATTTCTGAAGTTTAACGAGGTTCGAATTGAGAAGTTAAAATTCAGTAGAGATTTGGATTAGTTGTTTGATTCTTTGTTTTCTAAAACAAATTTTTTTTCTAACTAGATCGTTCCGGATTGCATGTTAGTAACTAGGTTTAGTCATCTAACCCAGTAGTTTAATTCTATTTTCTTTTTCAGTTCTCAAAAACCCAAAAAACTGTTTTCCTCAATCAATAGAAAAATCTTTTCTTAAACTAGGTTCTCATCAAGGTCTCTGTGGGATCGATATCTAGACTCTTGAGTCTATGTTACTTTTTGACCTAGTGCACTTGTTAGATACCCAACATGTTTTTGGCGCCGTTGTCGGGGACCATTGAATTGATAGTAGGTTTAAGTGAATTTTACTTTGTTGATTGCGTTTAATTTTTTTTTTATTCTATCTTTTTGGTTGAATCGGGTTTGTGCATGAAAACAAGGTCTAGTGAAGATCCACTAGCTGAACCAGATCTGGAACCAGAAATATCACCCCTTCACCGAAGGAGAAGAAAATAGTCAGCAATGGAAGCACAAAACTAGGAAGGAGCTGAGAAGACGATGGAACATTATGTAACATCGAACCCCAATGCGCAAAGATCAACCATTGTGAGACCTGAAATTCCCAACAAATTCGAAATCAAGCCTCAAATTCTGTGAATGATTCAAAACAGTTATCAATTTGGAGGTTTGGCTAATGAAGATCCTAATGAACATATTGAAAAATTTGTTGAATTATGTGATACCTTCAAATTTGAAAATGTTACTAATGAGGCTGTTTGGTTGAGATTATTCTCTTTCACTCGAAGGGATAGAGCAAAAAGTTGGTTATCCACACTACCACCAGATTCAATTCGAACATGGGATGAGCTACAAACGAAGTTTCTTGGTAAGTATTTTCCACCTACTAAAACAATTAATATGCGTAATGTCATCTCAAATTTCATGCAGGAACATGATGAACAACTCTTTGAAGCATGGGAAAGGAATAGAGAGTTGCTCAGAAAATGCCCAAATCAAGAAATACCAAGGTGGATGCAAATGGAGATATTTTACAATAAAATTACAGTTTCAACACGAAGCCTAATCGATGCTGCAGCTGGTGGTACTATGAACAAAAAGACTCCTAATGAAGTGTATGACTTGATTGAAGAAATGACGTCTAATATGTACCAATATCCAGTAGAGAGAAGTGCAAGAGGGAAGTTTATGGAATGCACAATGTTGATTATGTATTAGCATTGCAGGCTCAAGTCGAGTCATTAACCAAACAATTGACAAAATTGCACACCCCCTCGTTGGTTGCTCAGATTTGTGACATGTGTGGCGGAGGACATCCCAACCATGAATGCCAAGCAGGTAATATTCAAGCTGTAAGTTCCTTAGACCAGGCTAATTATGCTTCAAATTTTCGCAGGTCCAATGATCCATATAGAAATACTTACAATCCTGGTTTGATGAGTCACCCAAATTTCTCATGGTCCAACAACAACCAGCAATCCAGCACTCAACAGCCCAATGCACAAGCAAGACCACCACCTGGTTTCCAAAGAACAACACAAGAGCAGGAACAAAAAGGCAGCCTTGAAGACATCTTTTCAAAGTTTCTAGAAAATCAAGAAAAAAGAGATGTGCGGACTGAAGCCAGGTTTCAAAATTAAGAAGCTTCCTTAAATAATCAAGAGGAATTAATCAGAAATCTGGAATTACAAGTGGGACACCTAGCCAATGTTATATCAGGTAGGAACCAAGGTACTTTACCTAGCAATTCTGAAGCTAACCCTAAAGAACAGATCAAAGCCATCACTTTGAGAAGCAGGAAGGTCTTAGAAGAGCAAAAGCAACCTCAGGTGGAGGAGGACAAAGCAAATCAGCAGGAAGACAAGGAAAGAGAGGAAAAAAAAGGAGGGAAGAGAGGTCAGTTGACAGCACAAACAAAAAGGTAAGTCATCTCAATCTCTCTCTAATGCTGAAATAAACTTGGACACCTTACCATATCCGAAGCGAGCTAAAAAGGATAAATTAGAGGAAAAATTTTCAAAATTTATTGACATCTTCAAGAAGTTAGAAATTAACATTCCTTTTGTAGAAGCTTTAATTCAGATGCCACAATATGCAAAAAATTTTAAAGAGGTATTTTTAGGAAAAAGGAGGATTGAAGAGTAAGGAACAGTGATGCTAACAGAAAGTTGTAGTGCAATATTGAAGAATCAATTGCCTACTAAGCTTAAAGATCCAGGGAGTTTCACAATACCCTGTGAATTCAGAAATTTCAAATTTAACAAAGTGCTATGTGATTTAGGAGCAGGCATAAACCTGATGCCTTTGTCTATTTACAGAAAATTAAATCTAGGAGAGCTTAAGGAGACCAATATCATGCTCCAATTTGTTGATAGATCAACTAAAAAGCCCAATGGACTGATTGAGGATGTGCTGGTCAAAATTGAAAAATTCATATTCCCATGCGATTTTGTGGTGCAAGACATCGAGGTGGATGGGGAATTACCACTGATTCTAGGGAGACCATTCCTAGCCACTACAGCTGCCCTAATTTATGTCAAACAAGAAAAATTAACCCTTAGATTAAATGATGAAGAGATAGTGTTTGACATTAAACAAGATATCAAGAGACCTTTAAATTCTTGTGATGATAAGTGTTATTTTATTGATGTGATTGATGAATGTGCAAAGAATGTTCAGCAAGAGATTATGATAAAGGAGAGCTTGGAAAGGTGTTTGGCTCAATCATGCACAAAAGAAGATGATGATCCCCTCATGCAACAAGAAGTAGAACAACTAGAGGCTGAAGGAAACAAAGAAGAGGAAATAGGGGCTGAAATCAAAGACCCATCTAAACTTGAACTCAAACCCTTGCCTAGTTCTCTAAAATATGTTTATCTTGAAGATAATTCCAAACCAGTAATTATCTCTTCTTGTTTGAATGCTAGGGAGGAACAACTCTTGATCGAGGTGCTGAGCAAGCATAAGAAAGCAATTGGGTGGACAATTTCATATATCAAAGGAATCAGCCCAACCACATGCATGCACAAAATTGTGATGGAGGACTCCTTCAAGCCAACAATTCAATCTCAAAGAAGGCTAACTCCAACCTTGCAAGAAGTGGTAAAAAAGGAAGTGGTAAAGTTGTTAGATGCAGGTATTATTTACCCAATTTCAGATAGTTTAGTCCTGTCCAAGTGGTACCTAAAAAGGGTCGAATGAGAGTAATAAAAAATTCAAATATTGAATTAATACCTACTAGGACTGTGACTGGATGGAGAGTCTGCATTGACTACAGAAAATTGAATTCAGCAACTAGAAAGGACCATTTTCCATTACCTTTTATTGACCAGATGCTTGAGAAACTTGCAAGTAATAAATGCTATTTATTTCTTAATGGATATTCCGGGTATTTTCAAATTTGTATCGCCCCGGAGAACCAAGAGGAAACCACTTTTACCTGTCCCTATGGAACTTTTGCATATAGGGGATGCCTTTTGGATTATGCAATGCACCAACCACTTTTCAGCAATGCATGATTGCTATTTTTCATGATTTTATTTAAAAATTTATGGAAATTTTTATGGATGATTTTACTCTTTATGGACAGACATTTGAGACTTGTTCGAAAAATTTAGATTTAGTCCTAACAAGATGTGAAGATAGCAATCTAGTGCTGAATTGGGAGAAGTGTCACTTTATGGTGAATGAAGGCATTGTGTTGGGCCACAAAATTTTAGAAAGAGGGATTGAAGTTGATCGGGCAAAGATAGAGGTGATTGAAAAATTACCCCCACCTACAAATATAAAGGGCATAAGGAGCTTCCTAGGACATGCAGGTTTTTATCGGAGGTTTATCAAAGATTTTTCAAAAATTGCAAAACCATTGTCTTATCTGCTCACGAAAGATGAAAATTTGATTTTGATGATAAATGTTTGCATGTTTTCAAACTCCTCAAAGAAAAATTGATTTCAGCACCCATTGTAGTTGCTCCGGATTGGACCATACCTTTTGAAATAATGTGTGATGCTATTGGGGTTGTGCTTGGACAAAGGAAAGAGAATTTTTCACACCATTTACTATGCTAGCCACACACTCACCGGGCCACAATTGAATTACACTACCACAGAGAAGGAGCTATTGGCTGTAGTGTATGCATTCGAAAAATTTAGATCATACTTAATTGGATCGAAAGTTGTTGTTTATACTGACCATGCAACTCTTAGACATCTCTTTACAATAAAGGACTCCAAGCCTAGACTGATCAGGTGGATCCTTCTCCTTCAAGAATTTGACATCGAGATTAAGGATAAGAAGGGAGCTGAGAATGTGGTAGCAGACCACCTATCCAGACTTGAGACAGAGGAAGTAGAGAAAAAGGGAATTTCTGAACTCTTCCCAGATGAGGTTATAAGTCAGGTAAGGAAAATATATTTTCAAGCACCTTGGTTTGCTGATTTTACAAATTTTATTGCAGGTGGGTGGATCCCAAAGGAGCTAAGATAGCAGCAAAGAAAGAAGTTCCTTGCTGATGTGAAACATTATTTTTGGGAAGATGCTTACCTCTACAAAATTTGTCCTGATCAAGTGATAAGAAGGTGTGTCCCGAAAACAGAGTTTGAATCAATTTTGGAGCATTGCCATGATGGAGAAGCTGGAGGACATTTCAGCTCAAATCGAACAGCAACAAAGGTAATACAATCAGGTTTCTATTGGCCCACACTATATCAAGATTCAAAGAGGTATGCATCCACTTGTGATAGGTGTCAAAGGACTAGTAATGTATCGATAAAAGATGAAATGCCTCTCACTAACATATTGATATGCGAATTGTTTGATGTTTGGGGTATTGATTTTATAGGTCCATTTCCATCTTCCTACGGTTTTGAATATATCTTGGTGGTTGTTGAATATGTTTCTAAATGGGTAAAAGCCATAGCTACTACGGCCAATGACGCAAGGGTAGTGTTAGAATTCTTAAGGAAAAATATTTTAACACGATTTGGAATAATCAACTCGCCACCTTGCTTAAAAGGTTTGGGGTGAGACATAAAGTGGCTACACCCTACCATGTTCAAACAAGTGGGCAGGTTGAAGTGTCAAACCGAGAGCTAAAAAGAATCCTTGAGAAAACTATTAGTCTATCAAGAAAGGATTAGGCTATCAAACTAGATGATGCTCTTTGGGCATATAGGAGAGCCTATAAAACCCCCATTGGCACCACACTATTTAGTTTGGTATATGGAAAGACATATCACTTCCTGTGGAATTAGAACATAATGCATATTGGGCTACTAATTTCTAAATTTTGATGTGTAAAAGGCAGGAGAGAAGCGATTGCTGGATTTGAATAAGCTAGAGGAGCTGAGGTACTGGGCTTATGACAATGTTAGACTCTACAAGCTTAAAACAAAGAGGTGGCATGACAAAAACATTAGGATGAAAAATTTTGAGGTAGGCCAGAAGGTTCTTCTCTATAATTCAAGATTAAAACTCTTTCCTAGAAAATTGAAGTCTAGATGGCAAGGGCCCTATGAAGTCGTTGGGGTATCAAACTTTGGAGCATTTGAAATTCAACACCCAAAGAACGGAAAAAAATTCAAGGTGAGTGGGCATAGGCTGAAACTCTATCAAGAGAGGTTTCCAGCTGAAAAATCTACGGTACATTTGATAAATTGAGCCCATAAGAGATCTGTTAGTTTAGGAGTAGGAGTAGGACTTTGTGTGTGTAGGTTAGAATAGTTTTTCCAAATTTTTTAGGACTTGTTTAAATTTGAATGAGATTTTGATTTTTTTTTCACTAATAGAATAGACCTAGGACAGAAAGAGTGTTAGATTGAAAGTTTATAGCTTCCCAAAAACTAAAAACCACAAAAAAATAAAAAACTCAAAACTGGGAAATGGCGCGACCGCGCCAGATCGCAAAACCCAAAAATTAAGTTCTGAACCGGCGCAGCAAGTGGGGTTGAAGCGCCGGTTCGACTCATGCGGGGCGAGGTCTAGAAGGCTTAAAACCTCATTTCGGGGGCATTTCAACCCAAACCAGTGAGTGAACCCTAGAGTCCCACCTTCGAACCCTCCAAATCACTTTCCAACTGAGAGAAATCACGCCAGAAAACTCGCCGGAAACACCTCAGAATTTGGCGCATTACACAGTTCAGGCAGAAAGGCAGTGTGGTCTAGGCATCTTTGGAGTCATTTTTAGAAAAATATGGAATCAACGTCCAAAAACCAAAGGTACGAAGAAATAGAGGAAACTTTCTAGATTATTTTGGTCCGAGTTTGGGGTATTTTCATCAAGGAACAAGGGAGAACAAAGTTCTCAAAGTTGGGGGTTTATTTTCGATTTCTGCAAAATTCTATGCAGAAAAACTGTGTTTTTTCTTGCTTCCTTTTGGGGCATAAATAGAAATACCTGAGCTTAAATCTATAAAAGTGATTACAGTTACTGAAAATACATACGTAAAGCTTTTCAACGCCCGACTTTGCAGCTCCAAACGACCTCAGACCACAGAGAATCGAGCCCCTCAAAAAGGCCCGAAAGCAACTTTTGCACTGAAATTCACTTGTGATGGCAACCCAGAAAACTTACCAAAGGTCAAAAGCAAAAATGGCAAAATTGTGGGATAAATAGAGGTTTGCAACAAGTGAGGGACATAAAAGATTCAATGATACTTTGTCCAAATGCAACCTCCACATTGAAAGGGGATTCCTCATGGATGAACTTATAAAGGAAAAATATGGAGCCATGATAGAAGAGAGGGGATGGACCCAATGGGTGGAAGCCCCTACACAAGCTAGCATCCCCCTAGTTCAGGAGTTCTATGCCAACCTACCAGACCAAAGAAATTGGCATATCTTTGTAAGAGGGAAGTGGATTCAGCTTTTCCCCCATGATATTAATAATTACTTGCATACCCCTAATGCCCCACCCTTCCACTGGAAACATTAAGGGAAGAGGTTAGTGCTACAGAGATTGCAGAAAGGCTATGCCCCAAAGAAGCCAAGTGGGAGACCAGAAAAGGTGCATTGCTGCATTTTCAGAGACAAGGCATGCATGTGGATGCCAAGGTGTCGTCCATGTTCTTATTTACGAAACTGACCCCTACCTCCCTCCTTACTGAAATTACACAAAAAAGAGCCTATTATCTCCAAGCCTTATTTGAAGGCATTCCCATCAATGTGTGGAACATAATTCTTAGCCAAATAATGGCTATGGTACACCACAAAAGAGGAAGACTCCCCTTTCCCTCTTTCATCACTACCATTTGCTTGGCCAATGGGGTAGCACTAAGTCCCACATAACCATTGGAGAAAGTTCCCAAAAGCATCTCAGCCAATTCAGTGAGGCAAATCATGAGGGAACACCCACCAAATAGATCAGTAGCAAGTGCTAGCAAATCTAAGGGGATGGACATGGCTGCCCTCCATGATAGGATGAGTGGGTTAGAAAAGAAGATGGGAAAACTGACCACTTATAACAAGAAGATGTGGAAGTTGTCGGCCAAACATGAAGGCATTCCAGAAGACCAACTACCTACTGGAGATACCTCTGAAGAAGAAGGAGAAGATTCGGGGGAAGAAGAAGATGATGAAGAAGAAGGAGAGGATTCGGGGGAAGAAGAAGATGATGAAGAAGAAGAAGAGTACAAAATTTTAGCTCTTGCTAGATCTTTTAGACTTGTTCCTTTGGAAATTTGTCTGTGAGCTTGCTTTGTGTGTGCTTATGTGTGAGAGTGTTCTAGAATAAAATTTCATTAATATGTACTTAATATCCATTCATATTAATGAAATTATGATTTTTTCTCTCTCAATATTGTCTCAAAGCATGATCTTAATAATTCTTCCAATGAACATGAGTGAAAAATGCTCTACATCTGACTCTCACTGATATTAACTTGTCCAAACTGGAAATATTGAAAAATTTATTCAGGATCTGAAGAATTCATGGAATTACTCGGCGCATCTACACCATAACCTGGCACAGCCGCGCCACATCCTGGCGCGACCGCACATCGCCACTGTCGTGATGAGGTATGACCATTACAGAGGGGAGGAAACACTAAAACCACTACAGGTATTCTTCTGAAGATCACTTTTATGCTTGAGAGACACTTCAAGTCCTTTTTAGTTTTCAATTGCTTACAACCATGCAAGTGTTTAGCTCTAACCCATGAAAGCAGATTTCAAGAGCAAAAAGGGAGTTTCACCCAACCTCAACATCACCCATACTGTCAGGGGAGTATTTCTTTTCTTTCCTATGTTAATTTCTGCTTTGAGGACAAAGCATGTTATTAAGTTTGGGGTGGGATACTCTTCATGAATTTTTCATGTTTTTTTTTTGGATTTAAAAACTCTATTTTTCAAAATTTCACCAGAATAATCCAACAAAGATTTTAAAAAATACCTGTGAAAAGCCCTGATCAGATGGATAGCATGATTCACTCTCTGGAAAAATATTTTAGCTCAAATGCTTAGTCTTAACAAGATGAGAATTCTTCTTTAAAGCAGTTTTTGAAAACAAAGTACAAGTGAGCAAGTTGATTTCAATCACTAGAACCAACCTGAGGAAAACTTGAGGCGAAATAGAGAATGGTTTTCAAAATTCTAAGGTGATTTAAGCACCTATTTAAAAATCGTTTGAGCCTTTTTCAAAGCCACCCACTTTAATGCACAAGTTGCATCACCTTTTATCAAACGTTTTGGGCCAAAAAGATCCCCGTTCTATTTTTAATGTCCCATGCTACATGAACCAGCCTTAGTGATCAATAAACTTGTTTCTTACTGACCCATAATTCTCCAAATTATTGAAGTGTTCTGTTTGAATGAGCATGGATCAAGATTTTGAATTTATAAGGAGGGATGGATGAAGGGTATAGAAATATTTCTTTGTAAAAGGGAAGAAGGAGCAAGAGAGAGAAAAAGAAAATTTTGGGCCGAGTTAGGAGAAAGACCACCTTGTGTGGCACCGGGTCTCGGGCCTCAGCAAGCTTAGGGACTTTGAGTCAACCGGCAAGGTGAGCTAGACTCTGAACAAGGCCAAAAGAAAAAAATAAGAGGAAAAAGAGAAAAAGAAAATCCTTGGCAAAGTTGGGAGAAAGGCCACCTCGTGTGTGCACCAAGACTCGGGCCTCAGCAAGCTTGGAGTCTTTGAGTCAACCGGCGAGGTAAACTAGACTTTGGACAAAGCCAAAAGAAAAGAGTATACATGGGAAAGAAAAAGGCATAGGGAAAGGAATGAGGGATCAATTGAAAAGAATAAGTTTGGGGTGAAAGAGCTTGGAGGAAGAGTCACAAGATCAGATTCATGCTAAAAAAAATGGAATATGGATATGAGGAGGAGAATAAAACCCTAAAGAAATACCTCAAGAATTTTCATCATACCCATTACCCATTCCTCATTACAACCTATAAAAGACCTATTGATCATAATTGAGAACTCCTGCAGGTTAGTGGAGAGTGGACTGAGGGATGGCTTATGGAGTTGAAATGAGACTTGTCACTGGTGTGGGAATGTACATCTTCAAAAAATTTGAAGAAAATTTGAAATCTGTTTTGACTAAGCAAGAACAACCATCATTAGGAAAGAAGTGAATCATCTATCTTGAAAACTTTAAAAGGGAGGATCACTAAATTTTTTTTAGTCTTTATAGATCAATCTGGTTTATTTCTTTCAGAGTTTGCTCGAGGACGAGTAAAAGTTTAAGTTTGGGGTTGTGATAAGTGTCTGAAAGACACTGTTTATGCATGAATTAATAATTAGAAATCCAAATTTTGAGTTGGTTATCAGCACAAAAATGATGAATATAACTCAAATTCTTGGTTTGTGTCTCAGGTACCTGTTTGAAGAAGAAAATCTGAATTCAGAGAGAAACAGAAGGAAAAAAGAGAAAAAATTCAAATAAATGGAGGAAAATTTTCAACGGCAATGAAGGCTTCAAAGAAGACAATTCGGGAAAGTGAAACAGCGTCACTACGCCCCCTGCTGGTGCTATGGCACCAAGAAAATGGCGGTACCTATGGCGCTAGCGCGCTGTACAGTTGCCTTACTCAGAAGTCAGAGTTGCCACTTTGGGACATCGGTGAAGATTCTAAGGACTGGCGCTACCGCGCCACATCTCAGCATAAATTGGCGTTGTCGCGCCTTGAAGTTTCCTGAAGCTGCATGGATACAGTTACCATTCCCGAACTTGGAAAGGATTCTGCTCAACTGGCGCGACCACGCCAGAATCAGAAGAATAAGTGGCACAATCGCGCCACTGACTCTGCAACGCAAATCTCCAAATATCTCGGGATTCTAACAATAAATCACGGTCAAACTTAGAAAATAGAGTCATAAATACATCAGGAATACATCCACAACAACTCTAGGTGGAATTTATGGAAATCCTAAGAAGTTTTAATGCTCAAGGTGTTGAAAGTTCAAAACTAGGAGATAGCTAAAGAAGGAAACTATAGTCCGAGTTTGAAGAAGACATCTTTGGAGATTCTGACTTCCAATTGAATCCAAATTTGGAACACAGACTCCTGAGAGGATTTAAAATCATATAAAGAAAAATTAGATCAATCCAAAATGGTTTTCTAGAGGTTTAAATCTTCAAAGTGGTGGACCCAGTGCTAGAATTGGCAGCAGAACCAACTCAATTTCTTTTTAGCATATCTTAAGTTTCCCAACTCAGAATTACTTCATATTTCGTACACAAGTCAAGGACTATGTAAGAAAGGTTCTTGTGAAATTTCATTAAATTCGGAGGTCAAGAAGGTATGATTTGAACCCCTGGACAGAGACCAAATTACAAGGTCTGGACAGAAGTCCAGCTATAAATAGAGGTCCAAGGAGGAGTAAAGCATCAAGATCTGAATCCAGTTTGAATCCAGTTCAAGATCCAGTTCTAAATCTAGTTCTCATTTAGTTTCTTATTTTTTTATTTAGTTTGTAGAGAGGACGATGAGAATTCAGTCAAGGCACAAGTGAAGCTAAAGGTTGTCCTTCAAGGGGGTTTCTGTACTTAGTTTGCTTTGATTTCCATGGCTGTAATTGAATCCTATTTGTCTGTTTATACTATTAGCATGAAGTAATCTCTTTGTTGGGGAAGTCATGAACTCCTAGTTGTGATATGTTTAGGTTTTGAAGTTATAGCAAAATAGTATCCTGCCTTTGTTTTAGAATCTGAGTTCATTGCTTATTTCTAATCTGAATTGATTTCTGAAGTTTAACGAGGTTCAAATAGAGAAGTTAAAATTCAGTAGAGATTTGGATTAGTTGTTTGATTCTTTGTTTTCTAAAACAACATATTTTTCTAACTAGATCGTTCCAGATTGTGATGGAGACTAGTGGAAGCAATGTGACTTTTTATAACTCTTGTTCTGAATAAGAGAGAGTTAGTCTTCAAGCTTCTATATTTATGCACTTAGGATTTGAATGTTTCCGGATTGTGATGGAGTTCAAAAAATAGGTAAAAGTTATTTCCTATATATGGATAACCAGGTTTTCTAAAGCTAAGTCCACGTAAAGGTACTTGAGCTATAAAATCAGAACTTTGCATGTTAGTAACTAGGAGGGATTGACCATTTTCCCTAGGAGGGATTGACACTTTTCCCCAATGCCTAATCTCCATAAGGTTTAGTCATCTAACCCAGTAGTTTAATTCTGTTTTCTTTTTCAGTTCTCAAAAACTAAAAAAACTGCTTTCCTCAATAAGTAGAAAAATCTTTGCTTAAACTAGGTTCTCATCAAGGTCTCTGTGGGATCGATATCTGGACTCTTGAGTCTACATTACTTGCAGACCTAGTGCACTTGCTAGACACCCAACAAGATTTTGGCGCCGTTGCCATTGTGCCATTCATGCTCAAGCAATTGCTCGGAGTCGACTTGCTCCACTTGCCAGAAGTCAAAAGACAATGCCACCTGACGAAATCAAAGGATCCAAACTTCAGCAAGTTCCATCGCTTACTCCTACATTCAACCAAGAACTGCTTTGTCTCGAAGGACAAAATTCTGGTGCTCACGAAGGGCGCATCATAATCAATGAAATAGAGAACACTACTTCAGTCAACTCTATATCCTTCAAGGCCGAGTCTGACCTTAAAGCTAGATCTAACAAGTCTCGAGGCATGAGGAGGGAGTACCGTCCCAGGTCCAGCCCACACAACAAACCACAGGCGAAAACTACTCCAGTGTCAGCACCCTGAGAAGCCGCTAAAGCATATGCGAAGGGGTGGATTTTGGTCACCCGACGGAAGAAGCCAATTCAAGAGTCTGAACCATCAAAGACTACCACAAACAAGGCAAAGCTCCCCAACAAAAGTCCAAGGATAGCTGTCCAAGGAGTTAATAGAAGAAAAAGAAGACCCATCATATTGGCGGAGTTCATCCCCAAAGACTTTTTCACGCCACTCCCAGCGATGGTGGCCACATGCTCCTCGGCGTCCTCTCCCGAGCAGACCAGCTGAGAAGACAAGGGTAAAGCATTGGTGGTCGAGTGCGACGACCTCAAGACATCCTTGAAACAAATTTCTCCCCCAAACGAGCTTCAGGATGACTTGGACCAGCCCATTCGATCTCGGCAGGCTTTGATCAAATGACCAAGCCGAACTGGAGCAACTACTCATGAGAAAGAACGACCTGCCGAAGGTCGGTCTTACACCACCATTCAGGAAAGAAGAAGAAGCTCCCTCTTCTCGACAGATATCGCAGCCAGAGAAGTCTCTCACAGTCTCCTGCCCGCCGTGCATCACCTTCCGAGAAGAAGATGCTCAACTGGGCACAAGGACTCACAATCGGTTGTTGTATGTGTCAGGCTACACCAAGGATCACTTAGTTCACCGCAATCTCATCGATTGCAGTTCTCCAGTCAACATCGTACTGATACGAACGATGAAGGATTCGGCATCTCTACCGACGATCTGTATGCAAGCTTGCTGCTCATCCAGGGGTTCAATCTAGAAGTCCAACGGACGCTCGGAATGATCTAGCTCGAGCTCCAAATCGGAGAGATGGTCGCTGACACACCTCTTCAAGTTATCAACTCCAGAACGACGTACAACTTCTTCCAGGGTCGACCATGCCTCCATGCGAGTGGAGTTGTACCATCGACACTCCACCAGTGCTTTAAACAATGGTAAGACGGCGAGCAGAAGACTGTGTATGCCGATGAGAGTCCATTCATCGAAGCAGAAGCTTCATTCGCTGATGCCAAGTTCTACTTGACAACGCGGCCAATGGTCAAACGCCGAGCCAGGCCCAAAATACCAAAATCGCACTTCTACCCAAAAAAGCTCCAACATACAATGTGCTGCTGAAAGCCACGCTGCCTAAACCACCGCGCACAACTGCCAAGCGAACTCACTGATAGCACTGGCCCCGCCCCAAAAGAACAATATACTTGTGCTAAGGTGTGTTCCACAATCACAGAAAAAGAAAGGGGAAGTCCCCCTCATTGTTTGCCGCAACGTCGAGCCGAAAACTCTGAAAGTGGGAGTCACTCTGTCGTTGCCTAAGCTCGAGGATCGAAGTGTTGTCTAGAAATTCCCTAGCCCAAAATGGCTGCCCATTACCCAAATGACCGAGGGTGTCAATCCAAATGCCTATCGATTGCTGGCCAATACAGGGGGTAATTTCACAAAATAGCAATTTCACGAGAAGTCGCTCGCAACTAACCTAATTCTCAGTCCGATGCAACAGAAGCTGAGGAGCGAGGGTGGCCACATTCCACCGATACGGCACGGCCTTGGCAACCAAAATGAGAAGCTCATTCGAATCATTGGGAGGTCTGCCGATGTCCATTAAGTGTCCTTCAACCCAAGTTCACCAAAGAAAAACAGAGCTCTGGTGGTCATATACACAAAAGCCGCCTACCAAAGCTTGTGTGTGAACCGTTGAAGTTGTGACCGTGAATCACATCTCAGTTACCGGCGACGACGAACAAGGTGACGACGAGTTCATCCTGAAGGATGCTCCAGCTGCATTCGAAGAGGGAGGACAAGCTACGGTGGACGAATTAAAGAAGGTCAATCTCGGCATCGAAGAAGACCCGAGACCGACCTTCCTTAGTGCTTCATTAGCCGAGGGAGAGATGGCCAAATACATCTCTCTACTCTTGGAAAACAGTGATGATTTTGCATGGAACTACACAGAGATGTCAGGCCTCAATCCCAAAATTGTATTACTCAAGCTCGCAGTTCACCCCTCAGTCTGGCCGGTCAACCAAACACAGAGGCGCTTCTGACCCGAGCTCGTTCTAGAGATTGAGAAAGAAGTTGACAAGCTTATCACGGCCAACTTCATCCGGGAGGTCAAATATCCTTCCTGGATTGACAACATCGTGCCAATCAAAAAGAAAAATGGCAAAATTCGGGTTTGTGTCGATTTTCGCAACCTGAATAAGGTCTGTCCAAAAGATGACATTTCGCTGTCAATTACCGAGCTCATGGTGGACGAACGACCGGTCACGAAGTACTCTTCTTCATGGATGGGTAGACTGGATATAATCATATCCATATGGATCCGAAGGATGAGGAGCTTACGGCGCTCCGCACCCCCAAAGGCATATTTTACTACAAAGTCATGCCTTTCGGTCTCAAAAACATCGGCGTAACATACCAGAGAGTCATGTAGCATATTTTTTATGGCTACCTTCACAAGCGCGTCGACTGCTATGTCGACGATCTGGTGGTCAAAACAAAGGAGCGAGCCAACCATCTCCTCGACCTCAGAGCAGTGTTCGAGCACCTCCGGCGGTTTCAACTCAAGATGAATCCACTAAAATACGCATTTGGTGTAACCTCCGGCAAATTTCTCTGGTTTGTCGTACACCACCAAGGGATTGAAATCGATGAAACCAAGATTGATGTGATTCAAAAGAAGCCGGAGCCCATAAACATCTCGGAGCTCAAAAGCTTCCAAGGTCATTTGGCCTATATTCGACACTTCTTCTCGAACTTGGCTGGACGATGTCTTTTAAGTGGGATGACACATGCCGAAATGCCTTTAACATCATAAAGGCATGCCTCACAAAATAGCTGGTGCTCGTCGCTCCAATCGTCGGCAAGCCATTGCTACTCTACATTGCCGCCCAGGAGAACTCGGTGGGGGCCCTACTGGCTCAAAGCGACTAGAACAACAAAGAGCGGTCGCTGTATTACTTGAGCTGAACCTTGGTGGGCACGAAAATTAACTACACGCCTATCGAGAAGACCTGACTGGCACTCATCTTCGCATTTCAGTAGCTAAGGCACTATCTCCTGGCACAATCAACGAATTTGATTTCTTGCGGCTGATTGGAAAAATGGGAACTTCTCCTCTCTGAATTCGAAATTAATTTAGTGCCACAAAGGGCCATCAAAGGCTAGGCCTTGGCGAACTTTCTTGCCGATCATCCAATACCCGCAGAATGGGACCTGACAGAAGAATTTCCCAACAAAGAAATTTTCCTTGTCGAAATACTTTCGTCTTGGAAAATGTACTTCGACGGGGCCGCTAGGATGAACGGAGCCAGTACAGGAGTCCTCTTTGTCTCACCGAAATACGACCTGCTATTGTACTCATTCATGCATACACAAAACTACTCAAACAATGTGGTTGAATATCAAGCACTCCTTCTCGGCCTCGGCATGGCAGTCGAAATGGAGATACCACAATTCAAAGTCTACGGTGACTCAGCACTCGTGATTAAACAGATCACGAGAGAGTTGGAGGTCAAGAAAATCAAACTCGTGCCATTTTGGAAGCACGCCGACGACCTCTTAGCCAAAATTCTTCAAGCTTCGCTCCACCACATACCACGTGCCAGGAATTGACCAGCTGACTCTTTGGCTGGAATCACAGCCAGTCTGGCGCAACTCGACAACCGGCCAAGTCAAGTACCTATCTACAAAAGAAGGGTAGTTCCTCTGGTCCCTCTGCCAATTGAAGAGGAAGCTGAAGAAGAGAAGGAAGAAAAGGAGTCGCACCCATCTCAATCAGTTGAAATGAAGCAAGATATTGGCGCGAACCAATTTCAAATTTTCTTAGACACGGCACACTCCCGACAGATCTGAGGGAACGAGTCCACATCCGTCGGACAGCTCCAAGGTATGTCTTTTTTAACAACATACTTTAAAGGAGGTCGTATGAAGGCTTACTCCTCCAATGTTTGTCCAAAGAAGAAAGACGACAAGTGTTAAAAGAGACCCATGCGGGTATCTGTGGTGCTCATCATGCCGGACCAAAGCTACACATGCAAGTTAAACTGATTGGATACTACTGGCCGTCCATGCTCCGAGACGCCATCGAGTTAGCATAAGCTTGCAAGGCCCGTCAGCTCCACGCTGACTACATCCACCAGCCACCGAAGCCGCTCCACCCGACAGTCGCGTCTTGGCCGTTCAATGCATGGGGTATGGACATAATTGGTCCAATCACCGCCAAATCCAACTCCGATCGGCAATACATCCTCGCCGCAACTGAGTACTTCTCCAAATGGGCTGAATCTGCAATATTTTTAGAGGTCAAAGCCATCATTGTAGCCAACTTCATCTGGACACAAATTATTTTCATCTGGACACATTATTTTCATCTGGACACAAATTATTTACTAGTATGGCGTCCCTCGGTACATCGTGACAGACAATGGGACACCTTTCTGAAATTGAGTCATGGATCAATTTTGTGAAAAGTGTTGCATACAACAAAAGACATCCTCGGTCTATAACCCAGCGGCTAATGGACTCGCAGAGGCATTCAACAAAACACTAAAAAATTTTGAAGAAAAATGACAGCAACCACAAACACAACTGGGATGAGAAGCTCGATGAAGCTCTCTCGGGCGCATGAGAATAACGTTCAGAATGCCGATGTTGTCAACTCCTTACTGGTGTATGGCACCAAAGCAGTCTTGTCGCTCGAAGTTCAGCTCCCTTCACTCCGCGTCGCCATAATAGAAGGCCTTATGGAGGAAGAGTGCGCCCAACTGCGACTCACAGAACTAGAGTCGCTGGATGAACAAAGACCTGAAGCCCAACAAAGGCTCGAGAGCTATCCGTTGCGAATGACCCAAGCGTTCAACAAAAATGCGCGCTTGCAGCCATTCAAAAAGGGTGACTTGGTGCCGCAGTACGACAGCCGATGCTTTTCACAAGCAAAATAGGCGGAAAATTCGCGTCGTAGTGGGAAGGCCCCTATGTCGTTCAAGAAGCATACACAAATGGTGCGTATAAGCTCATGACGAAAGATGGTGTAGAATTACCAATCATAAAAGGTAAGTTCTTCAAATGTTTTCATGCTTAAGGACTACTGCGGAAAAAAAAAAAAAAAAAAAAAGCCAAAGAGAAAAAAGTTTTTTATTCAATAAAGTGGGACAAATTAGGTATCGGAAAAAAAATTGTCCAAACTGGTGAGAAAAAAATATACATGGTCAAAATCAGGGAAGCTCGAAGCCGACAATCTTCTCCTTCAGCCGAGCTACATTAATGTGCATGGCAGACAACTCTTGCGCCTCCTCATTGCTTAGAACGGGGCACGTATGAACTTGTGCTAACTGCCGATCGAGATCAGCCACTTCTTCGTCATCAACCTCGAGCTACTTCTTGGCTTCAATGACCTTCAGATCCAAAAAGTTGAGTCGAGCCGAGACACACACCAACTGCTATTAAAGTTTCTTCTGCTCTTCCTCAACGGCCATGTGATCGACCAAATCTTGGTCAAATTCTGCAGTCAAGCGATCATGCCGACCTGTCACAAGTCGGGCTGATTGGGCGATCCTAGCTTCGACCGCAAGCCTATCTTCTAGGGTAAGCTTCCCTTCTTGCGATTTACGCAGCTGTTGTAGACGAGCTACACTCGCCGAGAAGTCACCGACCCATCGCTCCAAGATAAAAGTGTCAATGTCGGCTTCCCTTAACTTGTTGAGGAAGAAGTGGGCATCATCAATTAGCTCATGCACACTTGGATCTCTGGTCGGCAGGAGATCCGACTAGAAAATATCCGCCCACAGTCCCAAAGCGGACCTTTGCAGCCTCAGTTTTGACCTTGCTGTAGGCTGGGAAGAAGACCTCAGCAAAATCGGGGCCATGGCTCGTTAAAAAAAGAGAGAGAAAGAAGGGGTTGAACCAAAATAAAAAAGAAAGGGAGATACAAAAAAAAGTCACAAGTCACCATGTCAGGCGTCGAAGTAAAAGAATGCTTGCTGCTAGGGTGAAAAACTGGAGCCTCAACTACAGGCGCCTCATCCACGTGACTGAATGCTCTGAATGGTCACCCTCTGCAAGAGCTAGAATCATCAAAGGAGAGACCTCAACGCTGGAGGTTATCACCATGGCCGCATCAACGCTTTCTTCTTCTTAGTCACCACGGGGAAAAGCATTGGCTTTATCAAGTTGACGAAGTGGCCAATTTTTGCTAGAGGCAAGGGAGAGAATGGTGTGAATGGAGACAGGTTTGACTACTGGGCTGAATGTGTCAAAGTAGTCAAATCCCTCTCTCTGATTGAAGCCTTTTGCTACAAGACGAGCTTTATATTTGTCAATCGAACCATCTGGCTTGCGTATAATTCGGTAGACCCACTTACAACCAATGGATTTGCGACCTTGTGGAAGAGAGACATAAGACCATGTTTTGTTATCCATTAAAGCATCAAATTTGGCACGCATCACATCCTGCCACTCAGAGAGTTTAGCTGCCTTCATATAGCATGTCAGTTCAATGACGCCCGCATCCAACAGTAACGGGTACTTATTGGCCTGAAAAATTTTGGGCTTAAGGTTGTTGGTCATACCACGGGTCGTCATGCGATGTGTAGCATACAGGGCAGTGGGTCGGGATGTGGCGGGCACTCAGTTGTAGTCAAAGCTGGTGGTTCAAGGCTAGGTGATGATGGTGGATCTTGGCTGATGGGTGAGGGAGGCCAAGTTGGCGAGTCTCTCACAGTAGGTGGTTTTGCTGGTAATGACGGCACAAAAAAATGGTTGGGGGACAAGGAGGTGGCAATGGTAAAAGGGCAATAGGGTAGTCCGTCGGTACAGTGTCGCTTAGTCAGGTAGTAGAGCTAGTTTAGAGAATGAAAAATGTGTCTCACCAAACACAACATTTCTCGAGATGTACACCCAACCGGTAGACATATCGAGACAACAATATCCCTTGTAACTATTGTGATAGCCCAAGAAGACACAAGGCTTCGACCGATCCTCAATTTTGTTCTTAGAAGAAGGTCGAAGACATGGGTAACACAGACAACCAAAAATACGAAGACTTGAGTAATCCGGATTCTCATTTTTGAGGACTTGTAAGGGACAACGGAACTGAAGCAATGAGGTCAGCAGTCGAATGATGAGAAAGACGGCCATAGAAAAGGTCGAATTCCAATGAATCATAGACACAAACGATTGGGCTAACATTGTATAACCAACTTCGACGATGTGCTGATGTTTGCATTTAGCATGACCATTTTGTTGCGGTGTATAAGGACATGAAATACGATAGTGGATACCATTGCTGCACAAAAAGGATTGAAACTTATGGCATAGAAATTCGCCGCCCCCATCGCTTTGAAAATTTTTAATCTTGTGGGAGAGGGAGTTCTCAGCCAAAGCCTTAAAATTTAGAAATGTATGAAAAACATCATATTTGGAATGTAATATGTAAAACCATGTGAATCTGTTGAATTGATCAATGAAAGCAACATAGTATTTATAACCAGCGAACGATGTGATTGGGCAAGGGCCCTAAACATCAGCAGACACCATTTCTATAGGGGCACAAGCATGAGTAGTAGAATTAGAAAAACAAGAGATTTTTATTATATAACTCGACATGAATGACAAACATCGGTTTTATTGGAATTGGAATGAATGACAGTCATACTATGTAGCACATAAGATAAAATAGAATGCCTAGGGTGACCCAAGCGACAATGCCAAAAATGTAAGGGTGACCTATGAGACAACAAGCAACAAGGGGAAGTGGTGGAGTCGACGACATAAAGCCCATCTCTGTTCCTGCTCGTGAAAAGAACCTTGCCCGAACTGCAATCCTGCACTGTAAAGCCATTAACCAAAAATAGGACCACACAATTATTGTCATAGGTAAGTTTAGAAACAGAGAGTAAATTTTTTTATAGTAGATGGGACACATAAAACATTTTTTAAGGTAACTTTTGAAGTGAGAGGATGAGAACCAATGCTAGAGATAGTCAAACCTGAGCCATTTCCCTTTACCACCTGATTCGGACCATTGTATGGACCACTTTTAGAGAGTAAGCTTGAGTCATGAGTGACATGATGCGAGGCACCAGAATCTGTATACCAGGCCAGGTCATGAGCGCCTTGGACCTGAGGAGTGGCCAGAGGCTGATAAGCCATATTGAATCTGTTGTGGCATTCAAAAGCAACATGTCCACGCTTGTTATATATTTAACATAATGGCCAATTTTGTTGGTCAGAATGGTTAGAATTCCCACGACCATAGTTTTGGGATCGACCACCTCTATTGCCTCGTTCGTGACCCCCACATGAACAAGAGGAATGATTCCCACCTATAGTGAAAAAGTGTTCTGATGATATTGGTTAGTATAAGTTTACGAGTGTTAAAACGCCACGTGGAACTCTATGTTAAACGCCTCGAGAAATAAAAACCAATGCAAACACAAGCAAGTTGTTATCGCAGTTCGGAACAATTGTTCCTAATCTGAGGGGCATTCTTGCCTTTGATAGTAACAATCCACTAGTGATAACTAGTTACAAGTCTTTCACAAAGACAATACAGTTTTGATTCACCTTCTCAACAGAATCGTGGATTACCTTCTACACCTGACCCACTCAGTGTAAGTGGTCACGTTACTATCCCACTGAGGCTCCCCCTCAGTTTGAGCTCCCAGCGATGAAGACTCAGTCTGTCTCCAGCACAGACTTCAGCAAGGGTGTTCCAACTGCGGGTGGAACTCCGTCTTCATCTCTTCGACCGCTTCTCAGAAAGCTTATTGATGAAGAACCAATAAGCTCAAAATACACGAACTTCTCTTGACTACTCGGAATAGATCTCTCAGAAGTTGTGTTGAATGTTCAAGCCTTCATACCCATTGGTACTCGTATGTATCCATTTATGGCATCTCTTCTAATCATGGCTTAATTGACAGTCCATGATTTTCTCTGCCTTCCTCTCGTGATCCACTTCTCCATATATATTCAGTCTCCCTTAATTTAATCAGACTCCCATAATCTTCTCAACCTTCCTTCCTTGTGTGACCCGCTTCATAATCTTTTCACTTTGACTTTCTGCAAATAGATCGCCCTAATCTTTTCTATATGTCTGTCATCTTATCTAAATAGATGGCAATCTCTTCACGTGTCAAACTCAATCAGTCTCTTTACATGCACATGTGTATGTTATATACATCTCACGTCTTGGTCTCCAATCAATCTCCTCGTGTATATATATTGCATACACCTTACTCTTTGGTCTCCACCATTCTCCACGTGTGTATATATTGTACACACCTTATGTCGTGATCTCCTTATGCTTTATTTTTTCCAAAAGATACTCAACTATAGTCAACTCGTGATGTCTTAGCATTAACATATAGTGGCATCAATACGAGTCACGACAGTAGCTGAAGGTGTGGCTGCGATGTGGAGTTGCACAAGCTGACTCTGCAGTGTATGACAATGTTTTTGTGTCATTAAGAGGTTGTACACCTCATCAAAGGTGAGACTATTGGATCGAGAAGCAACAAATTGAGAGAATGATTTGTAATCACTCCCAAGTCCAATAACGGTGTTGTGGAGAAGAGTTTGATTAGCAAGAGGTTGGACGACAGCTACAAGGTCGTCAGACAGGGCTTTGATGTGATTTAGATACGCAGTCATCGTAGGCTACCCTTGCGAGCTGTCTCGAGTTGGAAAAAAAGGTGATTCAAACGCTCTTGAAAGGTGGATGCGTATTTGTCCTGAAGCTTGGACCAGATCGCCGCCGCTGTAGTGAGGCCAATGGTATGGCCAAGGGCTGATTGTGAAAGAGTTCATAGAATCCAACTTTGAACAGTCTGATCGATGACATACCATTGCTGAAAAGTTGGATTTGTGTGTGGGAGGAGCCGGAAAGAATCCATCGATGAAGCCAGTTAAGGACTGATTGTTAATCACCGGAAGAAATTTTTGCTTCCAATACAGTGCGTGACTTGATCCAATTTAATCAAAACATGATGTGTGATAAATAATTTGCCAACTCTCCTAGGTCATAGACCAGACCGCTGGGGAGAGTGTGTGTTGGAGCATCAAGGAGAGAAGAGATAAAGACTGGAGTTGAAGGGGAAGACGAGGAGGTTTGATTTGCAGCGGCCATGAGAAGGAAGGGTTTAGCAACAAAAGACAGATCAAGAAAAACGAAGAAAGAATGGGGAGCCTGATACCATGTAAGTGTGTAAAACATTGTGCTGCTTTTCTCATTGATTAGGGTATGAATTTATACATGTGGGCAACAACCAAATTGGGAATCCCAATTTGATTGGGATTTGATTAAATATATATACAGAAGTTAATCATAATTAGATTAGTTGATTGAGGATTCTGAGGATTCAGAAGAATCTCCAACAACACTATACAAAGAAGGTAATCCAAATTAGATCAGCTGATTGGGGATTATGAGAATTTAGAAGAATCTCAAACAGCTCTATTCAAATAACGTAATCTTAATCAGATCGACTGATTGAGGGTTTTGAGTTTTCAGAGGACTCTCTAACATACTACAAACATACAACAATTACAAGTGCAAATACATGTAAATGATAGTCACCCTTTTGAATCAACAGGTTAAATTTTAGTCAAAAGTGAATACTCGGGCATAAGTTAAAAAGCAGCAGAGTTCATCATAAAGAAAAAAATGAAGTTTTTTTTAAATAATTAAAAAAAAAATCCTTTTTTACAAAGTCCTAAACTTATTTCTAAAAATGACACATTCAATGTTTTACCAAGTTTGACCACCTTGGTCAAATGACACATAGGCGACACGCTGGCGCCAACGTGCCAGCGTGTTGCCAAAATTTTTTTATACAGAAATCAGTGTGGCGGCATCAACAAAAAATTAAAAAGTGAAAGGCGGCTTTTCGAAGCCACCTTCCCAAAGAAAACATATAAGAGAGAAATTCAGAAATTTAGTTAACAAACCTACTAGCGGTATCTAAGTACCACCATATTAGAAAACTGAGCCTCTCTCAACACTTAGACAAAATTTTTTGATCGGTTCTTCTGTAAAGCCTAGAAGAAGAGATTGAAGGCAGCTTTCAGAAGCCACCTATATAGGTGGCATTGAGAAGCCACCTTTTCCTTTGTAGCGAAGGCGATTTTATGAAGCCGCCTTCAATTTTTAATGGTAGGCGGCATTTTAAAGCCGCCTTCAATGTTATTTTTATCAAATTTTTTATTTTTTTTTTCTCTTTAACCTGTTTTTCAACCTGCTAACAATATATACCAAACATCATACAATCAAAATATACCCAAGTACTTATTCCACACAAAAGAAATGAAATATAACTAAAAAATCCATAATAAATACATATAGAATATACAATATACAAAATAGTGTCTGAACAATGAATACATAAAGATGAATAAATAAGATACAAAAATAAAGTACAAAGTATAATCATAAGGAAAAACTAGGCTCAGGTGCACCAATTGCCTTATTCTGCCTTCTAGTATAAATCCCATGGATGGTAGGGTAACGATCGGCCGAGGGCTCAAGGGGCAGCTCAGGCTCGGGGTCAGGTTAATGCCGCACAGGTTGAAGATCTAGCACCGGAGGCTCCAGGAAGCTCGGCGTGATCCTCAACACGCAGTGTCGTCTCAGAAGTAGGCCGACGCCATGTACGACGCCACCGTTGTTCTCTATCTCTGGTTGGCTTGACCACAAGAGAAGGCTCACCACCACGTGACAAGTCTCCTCCAACGATTGTCCCTTCTAAGAGTGGAAGACTGTGCAGGATCGTTTGGCAGAAGTGTCCAATTTCCATCATGTATGGATCTGCCAACGATGAGTCCATGGCCTCTCTACGCTGCACGTGCTCAATCACGTTTTGCACGCAACCCAACTACGAAACAAAAATCATATGTTAAAAAATATTAATAAAAAAATAATCATTTCACTAAGTTTAATACATACCAATGCCTCCTCGGTATAACCTCTAGCATGTATACTATAGCTGGCTCCATCGGTGGAGGTGATATGCATCATCGAGTGACTGACAAATACCATGTCATGTACACACTAGGAGCATGTCTAGGGGTGTGTGCACAACTACCTATAACAACAGTATCCGCTCGCGCCTGTCACCTAGCGATGTAATCACGATGGTATGTCTCCCCATCCTCCCCAACTTGCCCTTTCAGGGATATGCGAGTAACATGCTCGACATCCTCGGAGAGAGTCACCTGCTCAAAGTTATAAAATTAAAGTTCGATGTACAATGGACTGTAATTGAATTTGGGTGTTGCGATAAACACTTGCTTCAATCCAAACTGAATCATCACACAGTTTGGAACATGCAAATCGACAATCTCAAAGCATATTATGGTGTCCTGGACAACCAAATATGTCTACCTTCTACGCAAATAGCAGGTAAATGCTGCAAGAAACCTATGTACGACTGTAAATTCACCTAAAAAAAATTATAATAACTATTACCGATGACTTAAATCATTGGGGTCTAAATTGTCAAAATTGTACAAACGTAAAATAACTTACTTGATAGTTCCGCTGGTAGTTCAACTTTGTCCTGTATAGGACTAGGTTACCACAAGAGTTTGTGGCATTCGTCCATCGGACGTTCCACCTAAAATACCAATATAAGTTAATTATTAAAGATTTCTTTTACGCGTAAATAATCATTAAATTGTATCAATACATACCTAGAACCTAGAGGGCCATCCTGTAGTGCCCGTTCCTCTAGGAGTGTCGGATGTCTAATATGAAGACGTTCCCATGCCCACAACTGCAACAAAGTTTTAATATACTCAATGTCTTATTCCTTTAAGTTGAACAATTATTTCAAAGTGGAATTTACCTATACAAGGGAGAGGCATCCAGCAATGCCCACCACTTCAGTGTGACACACCTTCGCGAATTCTCGATAGAGGAAGGCAAGCGTAGCCCCTCCCAGCTGTACCTCCCGGCAGTCTGGAAGTCCTCGAATAACGTCAAGTATGCCATGTGAACCCCTCGAGCACTACCATCCAAAAAGATCGTCGAGCCTACAAGATGGAGGAGGTATGCTCGCACGTGCTGCTATATCACCTCATCGGGCATGTCATCGGGAAAAAATACAAATCTCCCTAGAATCCACTCAAGTAGGGGTGGCACTGAACCGAGGCAGCTTGCGAATAGCTCGGGCTCAGCTCGGTTTTTACTCGGCTTGAACTCGTTTATAATGAGTCCAAGACGAACTCGAATAGAAGGAAAAGTTCGTTAGTCTTTCCTAGTCGAGCTCGAATTATATATAGTTCAGTTTGTCGGCTCGTTAATCGGCTCAGCATTTATTAACCCTCGTTTGTTGTATATTGTTTTCCACTTTTATCTTGGTACTTAACCTTGCACGCCATATTTTACTTTTAAAGTTTTTATCTCTGAACTTGGCATTTAAATCATAAATGAGGGGTATATTTGGAATCAGATAAAATATCCTTAATGTTTTCTGCTATTTCTGACGAGTGGGAGTTCCCAAAATAGAACTCTGACAATGGACAAACACCATGTCAGATAAATACAATCATTGTGGAACCATGACAACACTGCAACAACGAAAACAGAAAAAATAAATTCCCTTTTTTCATATTTTTCTCTTCTTTTTGACTTTTTGGAATACATCGAGCCCGCTCGAGTTCGAGCTCGAGTTCAATAAAAGTAATCGAGCTTGAGTTTGAGCTCTGCACGGGGCTCATTACGATCTCGAGCCCGAGCTCGAGTTTATAATTTTTTCACCGAGCTGAGCCCGATCTTATGGATGTTCGGGTTTGGCTCAGCTCGAATCCACCCCTACATGCAAGTGACAGTCAACCCCCCTGAAAACTACCTGGTGGAAGCTCGACCCCCAAAATTACTCTGGCCAACTCCATCCATTCTCCCCGAGTCGAGCCGATCACTGTGAAACTCTCGACGCGTAGTCCCAAGAGGACAACCACATCCTCTAATGTAATTTGTTGGGTGTATAGCAAGTGCACTAGGTCAGCAAGTAATATAGACTCGAGAGTCCAGATATCGATCCCACATAGACCTTGATGAGAACCTAGTCTAAGCAAAGATTTCTTTGATGATTGAGGAAAATAATTTTTGGTTTTTGAAAAATGTAAAAGAAAATAGAATTAAACTACTGGAGTAGATGATTAAACCTTATGGAGATGAGATGTTGGGGAAAGTGTCAATCCCTCCTAGTTACCAACATGCAAAGTTCTGATTTTTATAGCTCAAGTACCTTTACCTTGACTTAGCTTTTGAAAACCTAGTTACCCATATACAAGAAATAATTTTCACCTATTCTTTGAACTCCATCACAATCCGGAAACATTCAAATCCTAGGTGCATAAATATAAAAGCTTATAGATTCACTCTCTCTTATTCAGAACAAGAGTTATAAACAGTTACATCGCTTTCTACTAGTCTCCATCACAATCCAGAACGATCTAATTAGAAAAATGAATTATTTTAGAAAACAAAGAATCAAATCACTAACCCAAATCTCTACTGAATTTTAACTTCTCTATTTCAACCTCGTTAAGCTTCAGATATCAATTCAGATTAGAAATAAGCAATGAACTCAAATTCTAAAACAAAGGCTAGGTACTATATTACTATAAATTTCAAAACTCAAACATATCACAACTAGGAGTTCATGGCTTCCCCAACAGAGAGAGACTACTCCATGCTAACAGTATAAACACATAAAAAGAATTTAATTACAGCCATGGAAATAAAAATAAACTAAGTACAGAAACCCCCTTGAAGGACTGCCTTTAGCTTCACTTGAGCCTTGACTGAAATCTCCTCCTTATCTCTCCAAAGTGCCAAGAGGTCGTGTAAGGCTCCCTCTGGACTTTCTCTCCTCTCCAAACTAACTACAAAAGCAGGAAATTGAACTGAAACTGAATTCTAGAACTATATTTACAACTTAAAAATGGATGCCTTGCACTCTGCCTCGGACCCCTATTTATACTTGTTCTGCTTTCCTGGCCTTGTAATTTTGTCTCTATCCAGGGGTGTGAAATATGCCTTTCCGACCTCATAATTGGATGAAAGTACATGAGAACCTTCCTTCCATGGTCCTTGCCTTGTGTACGAAATTTGAGTCCAATCTGAGTTAGGAAACTCGAGATGTGATGCTCAGAGGTTGGGTTGATTTTGCTGCCAATTTCAGCACTGGGTCCACCACTTTAACAGTATAAAACTCTAAAAACACATCTTGGATTGACCTGAATATCCGTGATATGATTCTCAATCTCCTAAGGAATCTTCTGTCCAAATTTGGGTTCAATTGGGGATCACGAACTCCAGATATGCTCTTCTTTAAACTCGGATTTGTCTTCTCTTCTGGCAACAATTTCCTTATTTGTATTGAACTTCACTTCTTGGTCATTCAAAACTCTTAGGACTCGAGCAAATTTCCTTAGAGTCTTCGTGGATACCTTCCTTAGGTACTTAGGACTTCTTCTCCCAAGTTTGGGCTTGATTGGTAGTCAGGATCCCAAAATTTCTGCAATTTGCGTTGCTGAGTCAGTGGCGCGGTCGCTCCACTTTTTCTTCTAATTTTTGGCGCAGTCACGCCAGTCGGGCTGAATTTCTTCTAAGTTCTTGATTGGAAACAACCTCGGTCATATTATGAAACTCCATAGCCTCAGTGGCGCCATCTTGGCGAGGTAGCGCCCGTTCCTTGGCGCAGTAGCTCCCTCTGAAGGTGCGGTCGCGTTGTTTCACTTTCCCGAGTTGTCTTCTTTGAAGCCTTCCTAGATAATGGGTATTTTCCTCCATTTTTTTGAATTTTAGACTATTTTCCCGATGCGGTGGCCCCAGAATCGGCGCGGTCGCGCCAAACCCTTTTTGGCTCATTTTGCTCATTTTTGCTTCAATTTCACTCAGAATTCAGATTTTCTTCTTAGACCAGTTACCTGAGACACAAACCATGCAATTGAGTTGTATTTGTCATTTTCATGCTGATAATTAACTCAAGATTTGGATTTTAATCATTTATTCATGCATAAATAGTGTCTTTTAGACACTTATCATAATTGTCATCTCACCGTTAGCCAGATGGAAGGTGTTCGTCTCGCTCCTCCATCTCTCTACCAGTGAGGTAATTTGTGGTTTGTCCAGTCTCAACCACTGAAGTAACTAAGGCACCAAAACCCACGGCATCGATGTACACCAACAAGCGCTCGTCCATTGGCCAATGTCGTAATGTCTGAAAATGGTCAGTGCATTCCAAGCATCCTGGGTCCTGAAAATGAGTAATAGTCTTGTTAGTGTGTGTTTATAAATAAAACGTAATTGTTATTTACCTGAACGCACTAACCTCTCCATGCTAGATGATCTCACTCCGATGAGAATCCTAATCGTACAAAAGTGGGGTGTCTGCCATCACGACCTATATAAATAACAAAAAATATATTAACAACTGAAGTCGCACTAACCAACTCGCACTAACCAACTGAAAACATGTCATTATACGTCATACAAAAACTAAAAGTATACATTACCGACGACTAGATCCCGCATGAGAACTCTCTGCACTATCAACAGATGAGGTTTTACAAGCCCGTTTGTTATGATCGGGTTATTTACAATTACTGCACAAATATCTTTCATTGTCATCTCTCAAGTCCATAGAATTCTGAATACGTGTGGACATTGGCCTACCAACCCCCCTCGACTCTGCTGGTGGGAGTACCTCTGGACCTTCTTGCACCCAAGTGCTTCTCCTTCATGGCACATCAAACGCTCATTTATACACCCGTAGATTTGTAGATTCATGATAATACTCGGATGTCAACTGATGGAAGTCATAATATATTATCACACACACTGCAAGGGCATGGATGCACGGAATCTGATAAATCTGGAATGACCGACAGGTACACTCCTTAAGTAGAATGTTAACCTTGTGCTCTCCCACCTTAAATATCCCACCATTGTAGGCAACAACATGCAAATGTCTAGCATCCTCCACTGCAGTCCGTAAATGCGCGTCTACCAAAAGACAAAGACTTGTTGTAATCTGTGTAGCCCTTGTCTCTCCTGTTTACAAACCATGCATTCATCTGATAGAATATCGCCAATGTTGGGGCCTGTACAGGTAAGCTCCGTGCCCGCTTCAATAGAGAATTCACACTCTCAGAAGAATTTATCGTGAGCTTTGAAAACGATAAATTCCCATCGTGCGTAAGGGACCACTGGTCAGGGCTCATTCCTTCAGTCAACTCCGCTTTGGCTTTATGACATGCTTCTTCGAGGTTTTGTATTGCAACCTCGTATTCATCCACTGTTTGTGCACTCGCACACCTCCACACCATCTTATCCAAGTCCTTCACACTATACCGCTTCTTCAGATTGGTAATGATATGTCGTATATAGAACCTATGTCTATGCGGGGGTGGAAAGACATCCACCACCGTTCTGATGATGCCAATGTGACGGTCGGAGATAATGCACATCGGAGACCTCCCTCTAACCACCCGATGCGCCAAACAAGTTACAAACCAAGTCCATGTATCAATATTATCTTTCTCGACAATTACAAAGGCAAGGGGAAACAACCTGTTATCTCCATCAAAAGACGTAGCTATCAATAGACAACCCTTATACTTCCCATATAAATGAGTCCCATCTAAACTGATAAAAGGTCTACAAAACTGAAATCCATGAATAGTCGGACCAAATGCCCAAAATACCCTATCAAATCGCACAACCCGTGATCTCTCACATTATAATCCGTGGTTATGAGCTTATATTTTGTACCTGGGTTTATGTCATTGATTGCTTTCAAAAACTGAGGTAATAGGTTGTACGACTCCTCCCAACCACCAAATACAGCAACTAATGTGTTGCTCCTTGCCCTCCATGCCCTACCATAATTCACCTAAATATGATACTTGCCCTTAACAAGCTGAATAATCTCATATGGAGACAGTGTGAAATTTATCCTCACATTGGGCATAATGAGGTTACAAATAACTCTAGAAGTGCACAATCGGTTGTCCATGCGCAGCTCCGCGTACAAACAAGTCTCTTCATCATTGCATCGTCTAATTTTCCACACCCTATACTTCTCACTGGATGACGCATAGACGTACCATGGACACTGATCACCCGTGCAACATACAAACTACAGGTCCCGATTTCAACACCTTGAACTGGACATGTCTTCTAATGCAGCAGTCTTTCAAGTACATCTGTAATGCGTCCTTACTCATAAACCTCTGACCGACTCCAACACCGATGGGTGGCAGTACATTGTCTCCATCTATTCCTAGGACCATTGTGTTCATATATCCCGCATCCATGTCCATCTCTTCGATCCACAAATCGGGGTAAGGCTCATAATTTTCCTCTAAGGGTGGGACTCCTATGTTAGGTAGGGGGATTTCAACCTCTTCTTCTTCTTCAATTTCATCTGTAACTGGATCCGACCAAGCATCCTCACCACTGGAAATATCATTGGGGTCCTCGCTTGATTCCCTGAATTCAATTATAATTTCATCTACTACTATTGCGATGTAAATGTAGAGTATAACTTCAAACATAACCAATGTAATTATTCTCACCTTTCTTTGGGGATGAATTACACAATAAGCATCCCTTTTAGCCGTAGCTCGCCCCCGGAACTCAATAAGATCTCCCTTGCCGGTTCTAGCCAAATTCGACAAACTCCTTATGTAATCCATCTCATAGGGGTAGGTGTCCCGCTTCAAAAACAAAACCAGCATTGTCTGAAAACCATGCTTTACCATTCCTAATCCACTCTCCAGAGATATATCATCGAGTACGGGAGTGTTCATTAACTGGCCATTGCACGTAAAGCTCATCCATATTGAAATGTGGTCCATGCGTGGGTTCCATCCAAGAACATTATACATCATAGTGTACAACGCGTTAAACGAACACTTCGGCTCTAGAAGTATAAGTCTGGTTCTTCCCCGCTATAACCGACCACATTACCGTGCTCAAAAATAAATTCACCATCAAAATGACAACAAATAGGCAAGATTGTCATCTTCAACTAAAATTAAGCAACAGATATTTAGGATTTCCAATCGTCTCAGCACTTGGTAATCACAACTCTACTAGTAAAGTACAAAACTTAGGAAAAGTTTCGGTGATTTCTATTCAATACAATTGTATGGTAGATTTTGTTTGCAAAGATCTCCCCTTCCAAAGATGAGCATTGATCTACTTTTACCGACCATCAAAAGAAGAAAATATACAGACTGGATATCTAAATCCGATCAATACAATTTTGCTTGAAGGGTCAGGTGATCAACTTATGCTTTTCTTTATTGTTTCTTATTTGATCATTAATAACTTAGAATCTAATCAACAAGCTATAAGCTAATCAACAACCTAGAAGCTAATGAACAACCTAGAAGCAAATTAATAACCTATAAGTAAAAACTTTGTTATGTAAAGCCCTAATTCAGGCAAACCATGAAAACCAAGCCTTAATCAACTAAAAAATATGAAATTTGAACTCTAATCACTCGTCATTGATTATATTTGAAGATATTTCAAACACAGATACCTTAAACAGGGGCATTGAAATCAAAGCTTCGTCATGTAAAGACCTAAATCCATGTAAAACATTCAAATCAACCCTAAATCAACGAAAAAACTTGAAATTCGAAATCTAATCACACGTAATATATTACAATTGAGGAGATTTCAACAACAAAAATCCTAAACTAGCATGAAATCGAAGCTTATTCATGTAAAACCTCAAATCCACACAGAGCATGAAAATCAACCCTAAATCAACGAAAAACATGAAATTTGAAAGCTAATCGTACGTAATAGACTGAAATTGATTAGATTTCAACTGTAAAAATCCTAAACTGGCATGAAATCGACGACTATTGAAACTCTATCCTACGCAAAGCGACAAATCCACTTACTTTCCAAACGAATTGACGATGATTCAAGTGAGGAAGTGACGATTCGCGACCACACGGTCTTCAATCGAGGTTTTACAACGCCGATTCAACGATAAGAGGGAAGAAGATAAGAGGGAGGGTTTTGTGGTTCCACGCATTCGTTTTGAGAAGAGAGTTTAGAATGAAGAAGAGAAAGGAAGGAAGAATGAAAGAAAAAGACCTCTCAGTTTTCTCATACGGCGGTACTTAGATACCGCCAATAGGTTTGTTAACTAAATTTTGGAATGTCTCTCTTCTATGTTTTCATTCATGAAGGCAGCAGTTCAAAAGCCGCCTTTCACTTTTTTTTTTTTGTTGATGGCAGCATCTAAATCCCGCCACACTGATTTCTGTATAAAAAAATTTTAGCGACACGCTGGTGTGTTATTTGACCAAGGTGGTCAAACTTGGTCAAATGTTGAATGCATTTTTAGATATAAGTTTAGGACTTTGTTAAAAATGTAATTTTTAATTTTTTGAATTATTTAAAAAATCTTCGAAAGAAAGTAGGGGAGAAATTATGATTCTTATAATAACTACTCCAAGTAAGCATAAACGAACAAACATGAAATTCGGAACCTAATCATGCATAATAGACTGAAAGAGAAGCAATTTCAACCACAAAATCTCCAAACAAGCATCAAATCGACGACCTAATAAGCTCTAACCCACGCAATATCAGAAAATCACTTACTTTTCAAGAGAAAAATTGAAGATTGCAGGGAGAAAGCGTCGATTCGTCGTCGAACAGCCTTAAATCGATTATTAAGTAAGGGATTCGGCGAAAATTTGGAGGAAAAGAAGAGATGGAAGAGATTTCGGAAGCGCTGCGTTTTGGGGAGAAAGAAAGAAAGAAGAAGAAACTCGGTTAAAATACCCGTAGTGGCGGCATCGCGATGCCGCCTAACTTAAGTGTAAGCGGCATTTCGATGCCGCCTACACTAGAAACGATATCGAAGAGGAAGGCGGCATCAAAATGCCGCCTTTGCCTCTTTTCCAGAATGGAAGTCCCTTTGCCCGAATTTTCTAAGTGCGGCAAGATGCGGCATTGAAAAGCAGCCTCGAGCTTTTCAGTTGTGCCGGTTTTTCGAAGCCGCCTCCCAAATTTTTTTTTCGGGATGATGGCATTTCAATACCACCTTCCCCTTTTTGTTTTAAAAAAATTTAGGCAACACGTTGGCGCCAACGCGCCAGCGTGTCGCCTACGTGGCCTTTGACCAAGGTGGTCAACCTTGGTCAAACTTTGAATATGTCATTTTTGAAAATAAGTTTGAAAGTGTCATTAGTGTAAATTTTTATTTTTTTTAATTATTTGAAAAAAAAACTTCTCAATATAATATATAAGTTATGACTTTCATTACTCTTTAGTACTTCTTTAAGAGAGGGTTTAATTCAAAGACACCTTCTTTTATGTATAATAATCGAACACCTATAAAACTCATAATCATTCACTCTGGCAACAAAATTGGGGAAAATTTATTAAATTAAATAAATGAAAAGTACTTTAAAATTAGACTCTATCAAAATGTTTGAAAATATTATATAATAATTATTTATTGATATTCATTATCTTTAATAAGTTCTATATCAAGTGGCATTCATATGTATCTCCATTGTGTATTTCACCAATAACTAATGTAGATTAGCAACTAGGCTAATAAATTATTTGAACTTATAAATAAAATAAATTTTTAAAATCAAAATATGGTTTATACAAAAGTACAAACTGTAATTACATTACCCATATATCTTAAGAAATGTAAATGATTGAAAAACCTAATATAGTGCTATTGATAGGTTGATTAGTTAAATGGTTGAATTAATTATGAAGCGTTTGAACTTGTTGTAGTGACTTCAATTCATTTGATCTTACTAAACTTAAGAGTCTTTAGTTGATAGAATTTAAAAGACAAGGATTATATAGAAAGCTTGAAAGTAAATTAATTTTTTTTTTTTTTTTCAATTAAACTAAAATTTTAGAGGGTTGGATCTGAAAAAATGATATTTTAGAGAATTAGACTATAAAGTTGAAGAGGGGCATGCAAAGCCGCAAGAAGGGGGAAAGGCGGGAGAGGGGCAAAAATGACAATAGGTAAGTAGAAGGAAAAAAAAGGCCGAAGGGGAGCGACGGTGGCTATATATATTAGAATTAGACTTCTCGAGACTCTTATTGCGCTCCGAGAGGGAGCGACGATGCTCAGTGGCGGAGAAGCAGGGAAGAATGGAAATGTTCATCTTCCTCTTCCTCGTTCTCGTCGTCGCCGCCTGCAAGTTCTTTTGCGGAATCCGCAACCGCAAGAGACAACTAAGACAGGCGACGACGATTACGAAGAAGATGAGATGAATGTTTTGGGTGGAGAACCAGAAAGCATGCATTCGTGAAAGTCCTTCCTCGGTTTCGGAGTTCTTCTTATTTCAGCTGGGTATGTCTTCGTCGTCTTCGGGTTCTATCTTTCTTATCGTACCTCTTCTTTGATTCTTGAAATGTAGTTCGATTCTCAATTTTTGCCGACGACGATGGTTTTTTGTTTTTTGTTTTTTCTTTTAATTTCTTGGTTTTGAAGAAAGAGGGTATAAGAGCGTTTTAGCGTAATATTTTTCAAGAATGAGAAGAGAAAATTTTGCTCCGTAAGAATGTGAATCTTATTTAGCGTAACTGTACTTTTTCCTTGTTCATGCGCATACTAGATTTAGCAAATTTTACATTGTCATGAAAGCAAATTTTACATTGTTATTTAAAGTATTCTATTACATTCGGTTTGGCAGCACCAGAACCCCTGTTTTAGTGGTACTGCGGCCCTGCGTCGGAAATTGTATCGAATGAAGAACAAGAAGCATCGTCTTGCGATAAATTCTCTTGGAGAGATCACCGGTATCCGGTTTCCCTCATCGAAGACCTTGACCCAAGGCATCCAGTCCCGTTTCAGCTTCTGGGTCGCGACATTGTCCTCTGGAAGGATCCCAAATCTGGAGATTGGGTTGCGTTCGACGACAAGTGCCCTCATCGCCTTGTTCCTCTCTCCGTGAGCCAATTGCTTCTTAGTTAGTTGTGATCCTTGAGTTTTCGCGTTGTTTTGCTATTTATAATAATATGGATTTCGCTTGTGGGGTGTTCTGTAGGAAGGGAGGATAGATGAAGAAGGGTGTTTGCAATGTTCCTACCATGGATGGTCTTTTGACGGGAAGAGATCGTGCTCGCGAATACCTTAGGCGTCCCCCCAAGGCCCCGAGGCACGTGCCGTCAGATCGAGTCGCGCTTCCGCAACCAGGCTTCCGACCATGGTCTCTCAGGGATTGCTTTTCGTATGGCCCGACGAAAATGGATGGGAGAAAGCTACGACGTCCAAGCCTCCTATGTGAGCCGCTAATTTCTATAATTAAAAAATTATCTAGTCTTTAATTATCTCTGTCCTTCAGTTGAGGACCCAACCTTTCTACTCATCGGGAGCGAACTGTTAATACTTTTTGATGGTTGATATAATTAGATACTCGAACATGAAACCAGGCATGACTATCCTTATTTAACAGCTAATGCACTGGTGGCTGATATTATTAGATTCTTAAATATTAAACTAGGCATCACTATCATGATTTGATTATTGTTGTCCTTCCAAAGTTTAGTTCTTGCTTAGTATCAAATTTTCACAACATAATGTTTGTGCTCCGTTTTAGTTCCCAGTTTGCTGTTCAATTCTTTGTTTTGAGCTTTGCAGATATGTGTCTAATGTGTGTAAAAAGTACTTACTGATGTACTGCTCTTAGTTCTTTTTCCTTTCACTAGCTCTTCTACAAGTTTTGGTTTCTTTAAGTTCTGAATGAGCTCAGCTTGATTTATGTAGTTTGCCTAGTGATTTTGAAGATCCAGAATCTACTACTGTGACGATTCAGCGAGATTTATTCTATCGATATGACACACTTATGGAGAATGTGTCAGATCCTTCACATATTGAATTTGCGCACCATAAGGTGGTATCTGTTATCAGGTTCTTTTTTTTTTCATTATCTAAGTGAAAAAATTAATGGAGTATGCTTTATTTGGAAATGTGAGAGTGGTATGAAGGTAATTAGATTTGAAGAGGGTCTTGACTTTGGATAACTGATTGAACAATGAGGTTACCTGTGAAATCTCATTTGCACCATTTATCACGATGGTGTTGTTGTAAATAATCTCTTGATCAGAATCCAAATGGATAATGTTCAGTTGGAGTTGAAGAGTTCTGAAATAAAAAAAACTGTACTGGATGGAACAAGACCTCCACTGGAGCATAAATGCACCATACCCATATTCTCCAGCACAACTTGAACCCAGCTTCTCGCAGTAGACACCTCCTATTTGGCTCAATTCAAATTCACTATATTATCTCTTCACTCTTTGTGGTGGTGTTAGTCCCTGCAGTCTTGCAATCTCCAAGGGACCACTCTGTATACTTAGGATGATTTGTTTAGTTAGCTCATCAAGGCCAAGAAAAAATATTCCTTTCAAAATCCAAGGAAACTTCCGGAGACATCAACCAGCAATACATGAAACTTACTTTCACGCCTACACAAGCAGATCGCTTTGTTTTGGCATTTCGGAATTGGTTGAGACGGCATGGAAATAGTGGGCTCGATTGGTTTGGCTCTCCAACCAAGGACCCTCTTCCATCAACAGTTTTGTTTAAACGGCAGGTATCAATACTAGAATGCCATTGTTTGCTGACTGTACTACTGACCCCTTTGCAGATGTTAGACAGATATGAGCAGCATACCCTAAAATGCTCTTCATGTAAAGGAGCTTACAATGCATTTCAGACATTACAAAAAGTTCTCATTGCTGCAACAGTCGTCCTATGTGCAACTACAGCTTTGCCATCAGAGATGCTGCTGCGTGCAGTTTTGGGTGGCGGGCGATTGTAAGTGCTGCTTTGGCATATCTGCTGTTCGAGCTGCAGAAGAACTTTGTCCTTGTTGATTATGTTCATGCTGATATAGTCTGATTACTCAATGGTGAAGCAAAAGTAATCTATTTTTTGCCACTAGGTCCAATTTTATTTAAATTAGTTGGATGTATGGAGTCTTGAGGTTCTGGGGAAGTCCTTTATACCGTTGTAAATAAGAAAAAAAGAACTTTTCAAATTGTCAGATGAAGCGAAATATATTGAGATCATATTATTGGGGGTTACTTCTTCTATGTCAATTTCTGGAATGGTGCTTCTACAGATTTATACATGGGTTCTATCTCCAAATGTTGTCTGTTGTTTTCATTTAAGAAGCAAGCTCCTCTCTTTGTACAAACTGGATAATAAAACCCGTCCAAAGCGGGTTCGCCAAATTCGATAGCAAAACTTAATCAGTTATAATGTAAATTTTGATGTCTGGCACTTTCTTTAGTTCGTTTTTACATCCAATAGGACCATTATTGTTCTGTGAGGTTTGAGATTACTTTTGCTTTGATTTCTGCAATGAATCTTTGGGTTTCTTTGAACAATTTCTCTAAAGTAAATATTGGACTCTAAAAAAAAAAAAAAAAAAAAAAAAAAGGAAAAAAAAAACAGTCGGAGACAAAGCACATGAACTATTTACAATAGGCATAGTGCCGGAATGAAAGAAAAAAAAGAAATCAAAGAAGAAGAGACAGATATAAGAACTCATTGTGATAGCAGCTAGTTTTATTTTGAAAATATTGAACATTATATTTTTTTTTGTAATGCGTGACATATAATTTGTTATAATATTAATTAGTATTTATAAGAGATTTTTATTTAAATAATTGTTTTTGATAAATATTTATGAAAAATGACGAAAATATTTATAAAAAAAGGGCATTTCATTGAAATAATTCATAAAAATAATTATTTATAAAAATAATACTCAATCAAACTTATTTGGTAAAATGTCAATTTCAACGTTTGACCGTCGTTGATCACCCAGTCAACAGACATGCTCGTAGGGCTTACATGTTGGTGCATTAAGCCAACGTGTGTCGCAAAATTTTTTTTTATTGAAAACCATAAAGGCGACATCGAAATGCCACCGATAAATAAAAAAAAAAATTTAAAACAAAAAAAAAAGTGTAAGATAAATTCAAAAAGACGGTATCAATATGCCGCCTTCAACTAAAACAAGAGGTGACTTCTCTAAGCCGCCTTATGCGACACTTAAGAAAATTTTTCGAAAAGTTGACCACTAACGGGACAATCTCAAGCAAAAAAGAAAGGCGACTACAATATGCCGCCTTCAAATGGCGGCTTTCGAATGCCGCCTATTAATGTAGGAATAGATCAAATTGTTGGCAGCATTATAAAACCGCATATTCAGGAAGGTACGGGTGATGGTACTGGCTGGCATTAGAAAACTACCTTGGATTGATAAATTGAAGGTAGTTTCCTTAAGCCACCTCCAATGTTAAAACTAGATTCGGTTTTCTAATGCCGCCTTTTGTTTTATTTGTTTTCATCTTTTATTTTGCTTTTTCTTCTTTTACCTATTTTTGAACCTGTTAAATAGTCATCTAACATAACAAAAATATGTACAGTATAAATACTAAACAAGGACATTAGAGATGCTAAATGATAGAATTTTATATATATATCAATTCCATAATATGATCCGTACAAAACAATGTCTGAATATACGAGTAAAATGAAATATACAATCACAATGCAGAACAAGGCTCAGGGGCACTAAGTTCCTACTTCTGCCTTTTGGTGTAAATCCTACGGATTGTAGGCTGAAGGTCCAGAATATGCTCGGGCTGAGGCTCAGGTATCTGCTCGGGTTGTGGCTCAGGTATCCGAGGTATCTGTGCAGGCTCTATAGGAGGCATTACTATAGGCTCTGGTAAGACAAGAGGCTCAGCAGGATCATCAACATCAAGTGTCGTCAGAGATGTAGGACGACACCTTGCGCGACGCCCTTGTCATCCTCTCTGACCATTTCTGGTCGGCTCGACTATGTGAGAAGACTTACCAGTATGTTACAAGTCTCCTCTAGTGATTGTACCTTCCAAGAGAGGAAGACTGTACAAGATTGACTGGCAACAACTTCCAATTTCTCATGTGTGGAACTACTAAGATGGGTCCATGTCCTCTTCATGTGTGCACGTTCTCAATCACATTCTGTACACAGCCCAACCACAAAATAGAAACATAAGTTAGAAAATGTATATTTACAAAAATAGTAATGTCATTAAGTTATATACCTACTAAGGCCTCCTCAAAATAACCTCTGGCATGGTATACCATGGTTGGCTATGTTGGTGGACGTGATTTGAATCGTCGAGTGACTGATAGATACCACATCATGCACTCACTCGGAGCATGTCTAGGGGTACGTGCCCATCGGCCCTGAATAAAAGAATCCTATCGTTACTGCCACCTAGTGATGTAGTCACGACGCAATGCTGCCTATTCCTCGCTTACTCGCCCTTTCTGGGATATGCGAGTAACAAGCTCGACATCCTCCAGGGGAGTCACCAACTCAAAAATTATAAAATTTAAGTTTGATCTATTATAGACTATAATTGAATTTGTGTGTCGCGACAATTACCTGCTCCAGTCCAAATTGTAACATAACACGGTCTGTAACGTGAATCTCTACAATCTCAAAACATGTAAGTAGTGTCGTGGACCTCCAAATATGTCTATCTTCTACTCAAATTGTAGGTAGATATTGCAAAATATCTGTATAAGGCTGTTCACCTAGAAAAAATATAATAACTATTAGTGTACTTGGATTGAGTATTTGTTGTTGAATTTGTACAAATGTAAAATAACTTACTTGATAGCTCCGTTGATAGTTCAACTCTGTCCTGTATAGAACTAGGTGGCCACAAGAGTTGGTGGCATTCGTTTATCGGACGTTCCACCTAAAATGATAGTAAAAGTTATTTTTGAAAGCATCTTTTCCTTGTAAGAAAGCATTAAACTTTATAGAGACATACCTAGAACCTAGATAGCCTTCCTATAGTGCCCGTTCCTCTAACAATGTCGGTCATCCAATATGCAGACGCTCCCATACAAAGCTGTAACAAAATTTTAAAATAGTCAATGTTTTATTCCTTATAAGTGCAATTTTATTTGAAATTGGAATTTATCGGTAGAAAAGTGAGGCATCCAGCTATGCCGACCACTCTAGTGCGACACGCCTTCGAGAGTTCTCAATAGAGGAATGCAAGCATCGGCCCCCTAGCTGTACCTCCCTGTAGTCTCAAAGTTCTCAAACAGTGTCAAATACGCCGAGTACTACCATCCGAGAATATTGTTGAGCCCACAAGATGGAGGAGATATTCTTGCGCATGCTCCTGTATTACCTTATTGGGCACGTCATCAAGACAAAACGCGAACCTCTCTCGGATCCATGGTAGTGATAGCCGCCCGTCCTGAAGACTGCCCAGTAGAAACTCGACCCCCAAATGTGTCATGGCCAACTCCATCTAGTCTGCTCAAGTTGAACTGGTCACTGCAAGGCTGTTGACATGTAGTCCGAGTAGGACTGACACATCCTCCAGCATAATGGTCATCTCACCGTTCGCCAGATGGAAGGTGTTCGTCTCGCTCCTCCATCTCTCTACCAGTGAAGTAAACAGTGGCTTGTCTAATGTCAACCGTTGAACTCTGACGAGCGCCTCGAAACCTGCGGCCTCGATGTACAACAATAAGCGCTCATCCATTGTCCAGTTTTGCAATGTCTGGAAATGCTCGGTGCATTCTAGGCATTTAGGGTCCTAAAAAAGATTAATAACCATGTTAGAGTATGTTTATCATTAACACCTACATTTATCAAAACACACTAACCTCTCCCTGCCAGATGGCCTATGGGAAGCTTGATCATACAAGAGTGTGTTTGCCATCACGACCTATATGAAAAAAAAAGTGCATAGTCACACTAACTAGAAATGTATAAATATATTTCATATAAAAGCTTAAAGTATAGATTACCGATGACTAGACACCACCTAAGAGCTCTCTGCACTGTTCACGGGCAGGTTTTTACAAGAGCGTCTATTATGACCGGGTTGTTTATATTGACCACAAATATATCTTCCATTGTCCTCTCTCCAGTTCATAGAAGTCCGAATATGGGTGGACACAGGCACCTACTGATAAGTGTCTAAATGACACTATTTTTAGGCCTTAATTGGAATTGGAAATTACATTTTGGAGGCAATAATCATCATAATATCATGAAATATATCTCAGATTCATGTTTTATCTCTCAGGAGTCCAACGCAATAATAATCATTGAAATCGGTGCTAAAATGAGGAAAATATGAGGATTTTAGTGCATAAAGGTACAAAGTTGCAGGGGCCGGCGCGACCGCACCAGATGGAGGACAAATTCTGGCGCGACCTCGCCAAGATGGTGCCACAAGGCCTATGAAGTTTCCAAAGATGACCAGGAATCTTTCCATTAGAGTACTTAGAAGAATTTCAGCCCGAGTGGCGCGATCGCGCCAATTTAAGGCACAGTTGTGGCGCGACCACGCCAGTGACTCAGCAACGCAAAATCGCACAAATCTTGGGATTCTGACAAGTAATCATGATAAAACGTGGGAGTTAGAGTCCTAAGTGTATAAGGAAGGTGTCTACAAAGTCTATAGATGAAATTGAGGGAAATCCTAAGAGGTTTGAATCCTCAAAGAGGTGGAGTGTTATTCTTGATTAGGAGACTGCTATAAAAGGAAAGTACAGTCCGAGATGAAAGAGGTCATATCTAGAGATTCCGACTTCCAATTGAATACAAATTTGTACCACAGCTTCCTGAGAGGATTTAGAATCATGTCAAGAAAAATCAGGCCAATCCAAGTCGGGTTTTTGGAGTTTTATATTTTCAAAGTGGTGGACCCAGTGTAGACTTAAGGTAAGATATGTTGATAGGGTTTTACAAGTCTTTCTGAGTTCATACACTAGGTAGATCAACTAACCCTTGGGTTAATCCTCGACCTTAAACTAATACCTTGTTGGATTAGATTGATTTGTCTATGACATAATGAACTTCATGTTTATGCTATCAAGTAGAGTTGATCATGCTAGCTAAGTTTACTCTAGGAGATAGAAACAGGTGATGCCGATGCGGATTGTAGCCATGGTTTTATAAGCTCGTCAGAAACTGATTTCCAAAACTCAACTTCTATTCAATCTCAGAATTGCCTATGGAGGGAATTGGATTCCCAATGCCTTTTTCATACTGATTTTATCAAAAGCCCTCTCTTGATCTCTATAGGAGTAGGTAGATTAGTTTAAATTCTGTTTTTTTGTAACTCATTTCCAATCGATTTCTCAAACTTTGGTCTTAAACTAGAAAAATAATTATCTATTACTTTGGTCCTTGTGGGATGATATTCGGACTTAACCTAAGTCTATATTACATTGATTAGTCCTCTTGCTAGTGATTAGCTGGGATCGCATCAAATACCTACCCCACTCGACACACGTAGTGGGATAACTCTAGACCTTCTTTCATCGAAGAATTTCTTCTTTGTGACACATCAAACGCTTGTTCATCTACCCGTAGATTTGTAAACTCATAATAATACTCAAAGGCCAGCTAATGAAGTCATAATGAATTACCCCACACATTACAAGGGCTTGGATGCACGAAATCTGATACATCTGGAAGGAGAGACAAGTACACTTCTTATGTAGAATGGTAACCCTGAGCTCGCCTGACTAAAATAGCCCATCATCGTAGGCAACTACCTGCAAATGTCTAGCATCCTCCACAAAATTTTGTAAACGCACGTCTACCGACAAACAAAGGCGTGTGGTGATCTATCTTGCCCTTTCTCGCCTATTAACAAATCATGTATTCATCAGATAAAATATCGCCGATGCTAGGGCCTGTATAGGTAAGCTCCGTGCCCGCTTCAAAAGCGCATTTACACTCTCAGATGAATTTTTCGTAAACTTGCCAAATGATACATTCTAATCATGAGCAAAGGCCCACTACTCAGACCTCATTCCTTCAGACAACTCTGCTTTTGCTTTAGGACATACTTCTTCAAGGTTTTGTATTGCAATATTGTATTCCTACACTGTCTATGCAATCATACACTCCCATACAATCTTTTCCAAGTCGTTGACACTATATATCTTCTTTCTCACCAATATCTATGGGAGATCGCTCATCATTCTCAACGAGATATCTATGATCCATTTTAGCAGGACCTCCCTCGCCGGTTTCAGTGGGAGCTCCCTCACTGGTTTCAACGGGAGCTCCCTAGCCGGTTTCAGTGGGAGCTCCCTCACTGGTTTCAACGGGAGCTCCCTCGCCGGTTCTAACTTCATTTGAGAAACTTCCTCGACTATCCATTTCATAGGGATAGCTGTCTCGTATAAAAAAATAAAAGCAAAGTGGTTTGGAAACCATGCTTCACCATGCCTAATCCACTCTCCAAGGTCATATCATCGGATATGGGAGTGTGCACCAACTGACCATTGCAGGAAAAGTCTCCCATATTGATATGCGGTCCACGCGTGGGTTCCATCCAGTGACATTATACATCATAGAGCACAACGCGTTAAGCAAACACGTCGGTTCTAGAGGTATAAGTTTGGTTGTCCCCCATATAATCAACCACTATACCGTTCTCAATGACAAACTAGCCATTAAAATGACAGTCAGTGGGCACGACCGTCATCATACACTGAAATTAGGCAATAGACATTTAGGATTTTCATCTTGCAATAGAAATTAATCAACAAACATGCAAGATACACACAAACATTTTGCAAGATCCCCAATCAACCCACTAACACTTAGCTAGATCCCACGAACTCTTAGCTACATCCTCAATCATCTCAGTACTTGTTAATCACAATTAACTTAACCAACAGTAAAACTGAGATGAATCTACCTCAGATATGGTAACTTTTAAGCAAGATTTGAAAACTTAAAAAGTAATCGAGAAAAACTCAAATGCAAATGCACTTCCTTAAACACATTTACAAGTCTACTGCCAAAGACGTATCCAATCTTAATAAAATAAGAAAAACAAATGACTTAGAGAGACTTTGTGGCCACTGAGCACCACAATCTGACTGTCCAAAACATAGGGAGAAAATGTAAGGGGAAAGGGAGAGTTCACATTCACAAAATAGGCATAAAATGTAAGAGTTCACAAACAACATAATTCTGTTCACAATCATATTCACATGGTCGAAACAACAAGAATCGAATGACAAACTACATAACAACAACAAAACATAGTTCTGTTCACATTCACATTAACATGGTTGAAACTCGGATTGTATAATACTACCTAAAACCATATAATTGCTCTAGAAAGAAAAACCCTAACGGATTGTAACAAAATCATAGGCAGCCAACTAAAGACTCATTACAAAATCGAGAGAGAGGAGCTCCAATAGTGGATTGTCAGAAAACATACCTTTTGCGGATCAAACAGCTCGGACCTCCAATCGAACAACTCCGGCCTCCAGTGCAGAGTTCCGGCCTTCAATCAAAGAAATCCGGCGCGATTTCGAAAAAAATCAACGTCCAAAATCAATAATCGACAATTTTCGTAGACTCACGTTGGGGAAATAGAGAAGAGAAAGAAATTTTGAAAAGTGAGAAGAAGAGAAGGGGGCGGGGAGTTTAAAGAAAAAAGAAAAAAAAAGATAGTTAATCTATCTTATCTATCTTAAGGCGACATTTAGATGCCACATAAAGATTTTTCATAAAAAAAAAATTTATCCAATACATTGGCGCAGAAGCGCCAGCGTGTCACCTATGTGGCTGTTGACCAAGGTGGTCAACTTTGGTTAACCATTGAAATTGGCTTTTGCCAAATAAGTTAGTTTAGGTGTCATTTCCATAAATATATATTTTTAATTATTTAATTTAAAAATTCTTATAAAAATGACAATTTCAATAGTTGACTACATTTAGTCATAAAATCAACTCTATTCTTTGTATTATAATTTAGAACATAAGTACCACGCACTCGTAGAAGCCAAGTATTGATCATAACAAGAAAAAAAATAACCTAGTGGATTCAATTTGATGAGTTGAAGAATCACTAAGCCACTGCAAATTAGCGGCAGGCATAAGAGAGAAAGGAGACCAAGTTCATAAGAACTTGGCTCTGGGTAGCTTGAATGAAGATTTTCCTTTTCGTATGGGTTGATTTTTCACAGGGTTGAATTTTGATCGGCTTGATTTGAATCGGGGTTCAGGGTTGATTGATTTATGGAATGAAGAACTGGTGTTTAATTTGGGTTGGGATCTTTTGCATACAAGGGTTGTGTGTACCGATACAAAGCCAATAGAAAGGGGTGGTAAGCATCACTAAAAGAAAAGTCACTAAATAGTGTTGCTTTTAACGAAGAATTTTTTTTTTAAAAAAAGGATGGCACGCCCACATGGGCAAGAGTGCATTTATTGGCTGTGTGTGTCGATATGCAAAACTTTGTTCGTAGCAGATCCTGAGCCATTTAATTTGGCCCATACTTACAACGTGTGTGAAGGGCACCGGATTGGTTGTGCTGTCCCAACCGAACAGGATCTGTTCGGAGCCGATCTCTGTTCCAATTTGGTGGCCTAAACAAATAGTAAAATCTTTAGAAGTTAGCTACCTTCCATAGTCCTCGTAGGAACGATATCTAGGCTCTTTGACTCTATATTACTTGTATGACTAGTCCAATTCCTCGTGTTGCTAGTATCACACGGGTAAGAATAGGAACTTTAGCCAAAACTGATCACATAATCACACCCTTCTTTTGACTATTTTACTGGGCCAAATAGAGATCCCTATAAAATCAGATGCCCAACCAGATGGACACTCCCATTAACGTAAAAAATTTACATCATGGACCTAGACTTTTAAAGTTCTTCCCTTGTATGAAAAATCAAATAGACCCAAAGATAAATATAAATGTAAACTCTAATGCCAAGCTAAATAAATTCTAAAGCGACTCATTAAGTTGTATGACAACTACAAATTAGGAAACTAATACTTACATGGAATTAACTGATGCACTTGACATTAGATAAAATTTTGTCTCCAAGTGTGTAACAAAATGTGGCAGCATTCATAACTGCTACTGTAAATGCCAAAATGTGATTGGCCCATCTACGTCGAGTCCATTTACCCACCAGCCCATCGATCGTTCATCACAGGATCGTTGTGAGCGAATTCAGCAATTTCTGAAGTCGGCATCTACAACCCATCGTTGAGCCCAGAGTTTTGCCACAACATCAGACTCATCATTGCCAAAATCAGCACTCTACTGCCACGACATCAGCCTCGTCAGCCTTGTCATTGGTTTGTCATCTGTTTGCCACCACACATCAACCAAGTCAGAAAAGAAAATTCTCCCACGGATCCCCTTTCTAAGGATCGATGGAGAGAAAATAAAGTCACAACCTCCTCCTGCGGAGCAAGAGAAAAAGGAGGTCAATCCCCTTTCTGAGGATCGACAGAAAGCCCTGACTACAAATAGCTAGAAACCAAATAAAAAAGGCAGGACCTTTCTAGACAAGGGAGATCCTTTCTTAGCAAGAGAGAACCTTTCTTCCCCAAGCAGAATCTTTTTCTGCAAAAAAGAGATCTTTTTGTCGAGAAGAGTACATAAGCTATCAAGTCAGATGTTCCGGCGACTTATCGTTCGTCAAAATTCACAGAGTTCAACCGGAGCAGCTCTACACATTCACTGCAACGTTAACACACCGAAAACACGGAACACAAACACTTTCATTTGGCCGACCAAAGCCATCATCACTTGTTCACACTCGCTTCAAAAAATTGAAGTTCGCCGTCAACTTGCAAGAAGCAGTAACTTCGCGACAACTACAAACGGAGATTGAATTAGAGGAAACCTAGGATATCACACCCCCACAATTTCCCAACTCGCAACACACAAAAGTTGTAATTTTCTCTGTATTCTTGTCGATTTAATCAATCGGTCACGACTTTTCACGGATCGGAGGTTTTTCGAGGAAACATATTTGGGCACGACCGGTGGGACATTTCCTACCTTTCATCTCCTTCTTCAACAAAAATTCAAAAGAAAAATCTAATACCTCAAATGGTAGGCAACAACAACGACAACAACCGCAAGAAGGTATCCATTGCAAGCTATGCCTACCCCCGACCAGTTGTCGGCGCGAGGTCCTCCACCAGCATTTACGCCCAACTTTTCCACCACAAGCCACTCACCCAATGACTAGGGCGTTGGCCAAGAGCTAGTTCGTAGGACATGCTCCCTTCATGAGGGATGCACAGTGCCCGAGCGTTGTGTTCCAACCACAGGCTGTCGCAGCCTCTGCCAAGTCGCATCTGTACCGGTCAGGTTGATTCCGACAGCAAACAAGGCGACTTATCTGACCCTCGCCACCACACAATTGGTGGACAGCTCGGTGACTAGCCCGACCCAGTCGCCATCATCGCGGAGCGTCGGTCTCTATAATGTTTGCCATGATCTAGTATTATGAGCAGCACGCAACTCCATCCTCGTTAGTGAGGAAGGACGCGCAACCAGCCTCTACCTCTCCCGGAACAATGGCCGTGGGTCATTCACAAATGGTGACCGTCTCCCAAGAACTTCTGGCGGCCCTCACTGCCGCAACCCAATCACCACGTTGACGGCTCCACCAGCTTCTCCCCTGGTCTGGTCGCCAACTAACTCTCGCCAGAACTCACCGGCGGCCACGCCGTCAAGCTTGTCTCAAATCAAGGCATCACCTCGCCAACACATCTTGGCGGTCGGCTCTCCAACCCGATCACCCACCGCAGTCTCGCCATACCAAACTTCACCAATGTCCTTCTCTCCAACTGGGTCTCCTGTTAAAATGTTGCCACTTCGGTTCACGACGGGTGCATCTCCTCCAACTCCCACCATCAAAGTACCGCTATGGCAACTTCGACCAAAACAGTCGAAGAACAACTTGCAAAAATGTAAGCTGCACTAAAAGAACAAGATGAGAGGATCCGTGCCAAGGATGCTCAAATTTTGGCATGTGACCTCCTGGTCGTGCAAATAATGGAGCGATTGGAGGCTTTCACGACCAACACCGGCGACCTCTCACAAGAAGTCGACCGGAACAGGGTGACAACCTGCACCTCATATGTGCCCGGCCGAAAAGAGCCTGCTTTCAACGAGCAGTTGATGACTCCGGTGACGGTTCGAAGGTCGCGGGGTGAGGAGGAGCTGACCTCCCTCACACTCGACGCGGTGAATGAGATGATCAACCGCGCCGAACGAAACAGCTCTGGCAAGAGCAAATCGGTCTCCTTCCAGAGGCCATACACTCAGCGGATCCAAAATCTCCCGATGCCATTCGGGCTTCATTTGCTCAAATTCCTGTAATTCAAGGCAACGGTCATCCAAAGCAGTACATCGCACATTTCATCGAGACATGTAACAATGCTGGTACAGACGATGACCTGCTAGTCACGCAATTCGGCCGTTCACTGAAGGGAAATGCCTTTGACTGGTACATTGAGCTACCGCAGGAGTCAATTGATAGCTGGGAGCAGCTTGAAAGCGAATTTCTCAGCCGGTTCTACAACACCCAGCCCACCATAATGCTACTCAAGATGGCCAACCTTCAACAAAAGAAACGCAAAAAGGTCATCGACTATATCAACCGGTGGTGGAATCTCAAGCTCAACTCCAAAGAAAGCTCAAACTTGTCTCTCGAAGCAGAGATTGACATGTGCATCCACGACATGTCATGGGGAAAGAAGTCGGCCGTGGGGAAAGAAGTCGGCCGACTTCTAGGAGCTCGCAACTGAGGTTAATGATATGGAAGTTGTCATGGAGCAAGCCGACGACATCACCGCACCAATTCCTAATCCCCAAAAAAAGGGGAAAACTGTTATGAAGGAGTCAAAAGAAAAGACGAAAGGCTCCTATAAAATCGAGAGCTTCACACCAATCAAGGTGGGAAGCAAACAAAAGCCCCGCGGCCACCCACCAGGCCAACTTTTCTAAGGCAGATGTTGGCGGAGAGGCAGTCGAAGAGCTGCCCCTTCGTAGATGCCAATGTGCCATTAATGCTCGAGCAATTGCTAGGAGTTGACTTGCTCCACTTGCTAGAAGTCAAAAGACCATGCTACCTGAAGAAATCAGAGTCGGACTTCAGCAAGTACCATCACTTACTCCTACATTCAATCGAGAAGTGCTTTGTCTCGAAGGACAAAATTCTGGAGCTCGCGATGCAAGGGCACATCATAATCAACAAAATAGAGAACGCTAGATCCAACAAGTCTCGAGGTGCGAGGAGGGAGTACCATCCCAACTCCAGCCCACACAAAAAACCACGGACGAAAACTACTCCAGTGTCAGCACCCCGAAAATCCGCTAAAGCAGATGCGAAGGGGTGGATTTTGGTCACCCGACGGAAGAAGCCGATTGAAGAGTTTAAACCATCAAAGAATACCACAAACAAGGCGAAGCTCCCCAACAAAACTCCAAGGATAGTTGTCCAAGGAGTAAACAAAAGAAAAAGAAGACCCGTCATACTAGCGGAGTTCTTCCTCAAAGACTTCTTAATGCCACTCTCAGCAATGGTGGCCACATGCTCCTTGACGTCCTCTCCTGAGCAGACCAGCCGAGAAGACAAGGGTAAAGCATTGGTGGTCGAGTGCGACGACCTCGAGACATCCTTGAAACAAATTTCTCCCCTGAACAAGCTCGAGGATGACTTGAACCTGCTCATTCAATCTCGGCAGGCTTTGATCAAGATCCTTGACGATCCGGAGAATCACCAAGCCAAGATGGAGCAACTACTCATGAGAAAGAAAGGCCTGCCGAATGTCGGTCTTACACCACCATTCAGGAAAGAAGAAGAAGCTCCCTCTTCTCGACAGATATCGCAGCCAGAGAAGTCTCTCACTGTCTCCTGCTCGCCGTGCATCACCTTTTGAGAAGAAGATGCTCAACTGGGGACAAAGACTCACAGTCGGTTGTTGTACATGACAGGCTACACCAAGGATCACTTAGTCAACCGCATTCTATTCGATTGCAGTTCTGCAGTCAACATCGTACTGATACGAACGATGAAGGATGTCGGCATCTCTACCGGAGATTTGTCTGCAAGATCGATGCTCATCCAGGGGTTCAATCTGGAAGGCCAACAAACTCTCGAAATGATCTAGCTTGAGCTCCAAATCGGAGAGAAAGTCGCTGACACACCTCTTCAAGTTATCAACTCTAGAACAACGTACAACTTGCTCCTGGGTCGACCATGCCTCCATGCGAGTGGTGTTATACCACTGACACTCCACCAGTGTTTTAAATAATGGTAAGATGGCAAGCAAAAGACCGTGTATGCCGATGAGAGTCGATTCACCGAAGCAGAAGCTTTGTTCGCTAATGCCAAGTTCTACCTGACAACGCGGCCGATGGTCAAAGCGTCGTCTTGGCTGAGCCAGGCCCAAAATACCAAAATCGTACTTCTGCCCAAACAAGCTCCAACATACAATGTGCTTGCTGAAAGCCACGCAGCCTAAACCACCGGCACACAACCGCCAAGCGACCGCACTGACAACACCGCCCCGCCGACAAAGAACAATATACCTGTGATAAGGTATGTTCCACAATCACAAAGAAAGAAAGGGGAAGCCCCCCTCATCGTGTGCCGCAACGTCGAGCCGACAACTTTGGAAGAGGGAGTCACTCTATTGTTGGCTATGCTCGAATATCGAAGTGTTTTCAAGAAATTCTCTAGCCCCGAACGGCTGCCCACTACCCGAATGACCGAGGGTGTCGATCGAAACGCCTATCGGTTGCTGGCCAAACCAGGGGGCAATTTCACAAAAGATCAATTGCACGAGAAGTCGCTCGTAGCTAACCCAATTCTCACTCCGGGGCAAGAGAAGTTGAGGAGCGAGGGTGGCCGCATTCCACCGAGACGGCATGGCCTTGGCAACAAAAAAGAGAAGCTCATTCGAATCACTGGGAGGTCAGCTGATTTCCATTAAGTGTCGTTCAACCCAAGTTCGCCAAAGAAAAATAGAGCTCCGGTGGTCATATACACAAAAGCCTCTTGCCAAAGCTTGCACGTGCACCGATGAAGTTGTGACCGTGAACCACATCTCAGTTATCAGCGAAGACGAATAAGGCGACGACGAGTTCATCCTAAAGGATGCTCCAGCTGCATTAGAAGAGGGAGGATAAGCTACGATGGACAAATTAAAGAAGGTCAATCAGGGCATCGAAGAAGTCCCCGAGACCAACCTTCCCTAGTGCTTCATTAGCCGAGAGAGAGGAGGCCAAATACATCTCTCTACTCCTGGAAAACTGTGAAAATTTTGCATGGAACTACAAAGAGATGTCAGGCCTCGATCCCAAGGTTGTCGTATGATAAGTGTCTTAAAGACACTATTTCTAGGCCTGAATTGGAATTGGAAATTATATTTTGGAGTCAATATTCATCATAATATCATAAAATATGTCTCAGATTCATATTTTCTCTCTCAGGAGTTCAACGCAACAAGAATCAATAAAATCGGAGCTAAAATGAGGAAGATATGAGGACTTTAGTGCATAAAGGAACAATGTTGCAGTGACCGGCGCGACCGAGCCAAAATAGTGCCAGAATGCTTGTAGAGTTTCCAAACATGACCAGAACTCTTTCCATTCGAGTATTTGGAAGAATCTTTGCCAGAGTGGCACGACCGCGCCAGTTTCAGGCATATTTTTGCCTCGACCGCGCCACAAACTCAGAAATACGAAATCTCTAAAATCTTAGGATTCTGACAAGTAATCAAGATGAAACGTGGAAGGAAGAGTCTTAAGTGTATAAGGAAAGTGTCAACGAAGTCTCTTGAGGAAATTGATGGAAATCCTAAGAAGTTTGAATCCTCAAAGAGATGAAATTCTATTCTTGATTAGGAGACTGCTATAAAAGGCAATTAGAGTCCGAGATTGAAGAGGCCATATCTGGAGATTTCAAGTTCCAATTGAAGCCAAATTTGGACTGAAGATTCCTGAGGATACTAAGGATCATATTACGAAAATTAAGGCAAGTACAAGTCGGGGTTCTCAAGTTTCATATCTTCAAAGTGGTGGACCCAGTGCAGGAATTGGCAGCAGAATCAAGCAACTTCATCATATTTTGAGTTTCCCAACTCAGATTGAACTCAAATTTCGTGAGCAAGGCAAGGACCATAGAAGGAAGGTTTGTTTGTAATTTCAGACAATTCTGAGGGCGGGAAGGCATAATTCATACCCCTGGACAGAGACCAATTTACAAGGCCTGGGCAACAGGACAAGTATAAATAGGGGTCTGAGGCAAAGAACAAATCATCCAGTTTTCGAGCGAGTTTTCATCCAATTCTGAGTTCCATCTCTTAGAATAGTTTGTAGTTTAGGTTTTTATTGTTTTTAGTTAATTTGGAGAAGAGAGAAAGTCCAGAGGAAGTCTTACACGACCTCTTGGTACTTTGGAGAGAAGGAAGAGATTTCAGTCATGGAGGAGTTGAAGCTAAGGGCAGTTCCTCAAAGGGGGTTTTCTGTACTTATTTTCTTCTTATTTTCATGGCTGTAATTGAATCCTCTTTGTGTGTTTATTCTATTTTTATGGAGTAGTCTCTCTTTGTTGGGGGAAGTCATGAACTCCTAGTTGTGATTTGTTTAAGTTTTGAAATTTTAGCAATAAAATACCTGGCTTTTGTTTTAGAAACTGAGTTCATTGCTTATTTTTTATCTTAATTCAATTATAGAATTTAATGAGGTTCGAATAGAGAAGTAAAATTTCAGTAGAGAGTTGGATTAGTTATTTGATTCCTGTTTTCTAAAGCAACTTGTTTTTCTAACTAGATCGTTCCGGTTATGAAGGAGACTAGTTGAAAAGCAATGTGACTTCTATAACTCTTGTTCTGAATAAGAGAGAGTTAATCTTTAAGCTTTTATATTTATGCACCTAGGATTTGAATGTTCCGATTTATGAAGGAGTTCAAGGAATAGGTAAAAGTTATTTCCAGTATATGGGTAACCAGGTTTTCAAAAGCTAAGTCAAGGTAAGGGTATTTGACCTATAAAATCAGAACTTTACATGTTAGCAATTAGGAAGGATTGACATTCTTCCCCATCATCTCGTCTCCATAAGTTTTTCCAGTAGTTTAATTCTGTTTTCTTTTCAGTTTTCAAAACCAAAAACAAATTCTTCACCTCAATCAATAGAAAAATCTTTGCTTGAACAGAATTCTCATCAAGGTCTCTGTGGGATCGATATCTGGACTCTCGATTGTATATTACTTGCTGACCTAGTGCACTTGCTAGACAACCAACATCGTGCACAAACTCAAAGTTCACCCCTCAGTCCGGCCGGTCAAGCAAACACAGGCGCTTCCAACCCGAGCTCGTTTCGGAGATTGATAAAGAAGTCAACAAGATTATCGCGGCCAACTTCATTTGGGAGGTCAAATATGTTTCCTGGATTGCCAACATTGTGCCAGTCAAAAAGAAAAATGGCCAAATTCGGGTTTGTGTCAATTTTCGCGACCTGAATAAGGTCTGCCCAAAAGATGACTTTTCGCTGCCTATTACCAAGCTCATGGTGGACGCAACGACCAGTCACGAAGTACTCTTCTTCATGGACGGGTCGTCTGGCTATAATCAGAACCATATGGATCCGAAGGACGAGGAGGTTACGGCGTTCCGCACGCCCAAAGGCATATTTTGCTTCAAAGTCATGCCTTTCGGTCTCAAAAACATTGGCATAACATACGAGAGACTCATGTAGCATATCTTTGATGACTTCCTTCACAATCATGTCGAGTGGTATGTCAACGATCTGGTGGTCAAAACAAAGGAGCTGGCTAACCATCTCCTCGACCTCAGAGCAGTGTTCGAGTAGCTCCAACAGTTTCAACTCAAGATGAATCCGCTGAAATGAGCATTTGGTGTAACCTCCGGGAAATTTTTCTAGTTCGTCGTACACCATTGGGGGATTGAAATTGATCAAACCAAGATTGATGTGATTCAAAAGAAGTCGGAGCCGAGAAACATCTCGGAGCTCAAAAGCTTCCAAGGTCATTTGGCCTATATTCGACACTTCATCTCGAACTTGGCTGCATGATGTCTTTTAAGTGGGGCGACATGTGCTGAAATGCCTTTAACAGCATAAAGGGATGCCTCACAAAACAGCCGGTGCTCGTCGTTCCAATCGTCGACAAGCCTATGGTACTCTACATTGCCGCCCAGAAAAACTTCGGTGGGGCCCCCTGCTCAAAGCGACAAGAACAACAAAGAGCGGTCACTGTATTACTTGAGCTGAACCTTGGTGGGCTGAAATTAACTACACACCTATCGAGAAGACCTGCCTGGCACTCATCTTCGCAGTTCAGAGGCTAAGGCACTATCTCCTGGCACACTCAACGAATTTGATTTCTCCGCCCGACCCGCTCGAATACATCATGTTGCTGCTGATTGGCAAAATGGGCACTTCTCCTCTCTGAATTCAAAATTAATTTTGTGCCACAAAGGGTCATCAAAGGCCAGGCCTTGGCGAACTTTCTTGCCGATCATCCAATTCCCGCAGAATGGGAGCTGACAGAAGATTTTCCCGACGAAGAAATTTTCCTTGTCAAAATATTTTTGCCTTGGAAAATGTACTTCAACGGGGCCGCTAGGAGAAACGGAGCCGGCGCAAGAGTCCTCTTTGTCTCAACCGAAAGACGACTTGCTTTCGTACTCATTCGTGCTTACACAAAACTGCTCAAACAATGTGGTGGAATATCAAGCACTCCTCAGTCTCGGCATGGCGGTCGAAATGGAGATACCAATATTCAAAGTCTACGACGACTCAACACTCGTGATTAAATAAATCACGAGAGTTTGAGGTCAAGAAAATCAAACTCGTGCCATTTTGGAAGCACTCCGATGACCTCTTGGGAAAAATTCTACAAGCTTCACTCCACTACATACCGCGTGCCGGGAATGGACCACCCGACTCTTTGGCTGGACTCGCAGCTAGTTTGGCGTAACTCAACAACCGGACAAGTCAAGTACCTATCTGCGATTGGAAAGGAAGCTGAAGAAGAGTTGGAAGAAAAGGAGTCGCTCCCCATCTCAATCAGAGGAAATGAAGCAAGAGATTGGCGCGAACCAATTTCAAATTTTCTTAGACACGGCACGCTTCCGATAGATCTTAGGGAACGAGTCCACATCCATCGGATGGCTCCAAGGTATGTCTTTGTTAACAACGTACTTTACAGGAGGTCGTATGAAGGCTTACTCCTCCAATGTTTGTCCAATGAAGAAAGACGACAAGTGTTAAAAGAGACTCATGTGGGTATATGTGGTGAACATCAAGCTGGACCAAAGCTACACATCAAAGTTTAACGGGTTGGATACTACTGGCTGTCCATGCTTCGAGAAGCCATCTAGTTAGCATGAGCTTGCAAGGATCGTCAGCTCCACGCTAACTACATCCACCAGCCACCGGAGCCACGCCACCCGACGGTCGCGTCTTGGCCACTCGAAGCATGGGTATGGATATAATTGGTCCAATCACCCCCAAGTCCAACTCCGATCGGCAACGACGTTCAAAATGTCAATGCTGTCAACTCCTTACTGGTGTATGGCACCAAAGCAGTCTTGGTGCTCGAAGTTCAGCTCCCTTCACTCCGCGTCGCCATAAGAGAAGGCCTTATGGAGGAAGAGTGCGCCCAATAGCGACCCGCAAAACTAGAGTCACTGTATGAACAATGACTTGAGGCCCAACAAAGGCTCGAGTGCTATCAGTTGCGAATGACCTGAGCGTTCAACAAAAATGCGCGCTTGCAGTCATTAAAAAAGGGTGTCTTGGTGCTCGCAATACGACGGCTGATGCTCTTCACAAGTAAAACAGGCGGTAAATTTGCACCGTAGTGAGATGCCCCTATGTCGTTCAAGAAGCGTACACAAACGGTGCGTATAAGCTCGTGACGGCAGATGGTGCACAATTACCAATCATAAATGGTAAGTTCCTCAAATGTTTTCATGCTTAAGGAGTACTACAAAAAGAAAAAAAAGAGAAAGCCAAAAAGAAAAAGGTTATTATTCAATAAAGTTGGACAAATTCAGTCCTAGAAAAAAAATATACATGGTCAAAATCGGGGAAGCTCGAAGCCGACAATCTTCTCCTTCAGCCGAGCTACATCAGTGTGCATGGTAGACAACTCTTGCGCCTCCTCCTTGCTTAGTAAGGGGCGCGTGCGAACTTGCGCTAACTGCCGATCAAGATCAGCCACTTCTTCATCATCAACGACGAGTTGCTTCTTGGCATCAGTGACCTTCAGATCCAAAAAGTCGAGTCGGGCTGAGACACACGCCAACTACTAGTAAAGTTTCTTCCTGCTCTTCCTCAGCGGCCTTGCGATTGACCAAATCTTGGTCAAATTCCGCAGTCAAGCGATCATGCCGAGCGGTCACAATTCAGGCTGATTGGGCGATCTTAGCTTCGATCGCAAGCCTATCTTCTAGGGTAAGCTTCCCTTCTTGCGATTTACGCAGCTGCTGAAGACGAGCTACACTCATCGAGAAGTCACCGACCCATCGATCCAAGATAGAAGTGTCAATGTCGGCTTCCCTTAACTGGTCGAGGAAGAAGTGGGCATCATCGATTAGCTCATGCGCACTTGGATCGCTCGCCGGCAGGAGATCCGACTTGAAAAAATCCACCCATAGTCCCAAAGCGGATCTTTGCAGCCTCAGTTTCGACCTTGCTGAAGGCTTGGAAGAAGACCTCTTCAAAACCGGGGGCATGGCTCGTTAAAAAAAAAAGAGAGATAAAGAAGGGGTGGAACCAAAAAAAAAAAAAGAAAGGGAGATACAAAAAAAGTCACAACTCACCGAGCTGGGCGTCGAAGTAAAAGAATGCTTGCTGCGAGGGTGAACCACTAGGGCCTCAGCTCCAGGTGCCGAGATCATCACGTGACTGAATGCTCGGAACGGTCACCCTCCGGAAGAGCTGGAACCATCAAAGGAGAGACCTCAACGCTGGAAGGAATCACCACGGCTGCATCAATGCTATCTTCTTCTAAGTCACCATGGGGAAAACCATTGGCTTTATCAAGTTGACGAAGTGGCTAATTTTTGCTGGAGGCAAGGGTGAGAATGGTGCGGATTGTGACAGGTTTGACTACTGGGCTGAATGTGTCAATGTAGTCAACTCCTTCTCTCTGATTGAAGCCATTTGCTACAAGACGAGCTTTATATTTGTCAATTGAACCATTCGGCTTGCGTATATTTTGGTAGACCCACTTGCAACCAATGGCTTTGCGACCCTGTGGAACAGAGATATAAGAGCATGTTTTGTTAGCCATTAAAGCATCAAATTCGACACGCATCACATCCTGCCACTCAGAGAGTTTAGCTGCCTTTGTATAGCACGTCAGTTCCATGACGCCCGGATCCAACAGTAACGGGTACTTAATGGGCTGAATTTTTTTTGGCTTAAGGCTATTGGTCATCACGCAGGTCGTCATGCGATGTGTAGCATACGGGGCAGTGGGTCGGGATGTAGATGGGCACTCAGTTGTAGTCGAAGCTGGTGGTTCAGGGATAGGTGATGATGGTGGATCTTGGCTGATGGGTGAGGGAGGCCGAGTTGGCGAGTCTCTCACACTAGGTGGTTTTGCAGGTAATGACGGCACAAAAATATGGTTCGGGGACAAGGAGGTGGCAATGGTAAGAGGGCAATAGGGTAGTCCATTGGTGCAGTGTCGCTCGGGGCAGGTAGCAGAGTAAGTTTAGAGAATGAAAAATTTCTCACCAAACACAACATTTCTCGAGATGTACACCCAACCGGTACACATGTCGTGACAACAATATCCCTTGTAACTATTGTGATAGCCCAAGAAGATACAAGGCTTCGACCAATCCTCGATTTTGTTCTTAAAAGAGGGTCGAAGACATGGGTAACAACCAAAAATACGAAGACTTGAGTAATTCGGATTCTCATTTTTGAGAACTTGTAAAGGACAACGAAACTGAAGCAATGAGGTCGACAGTCGATTGATGAGATAGACGGCCATAGAAAAGGCTGAATTCCAATGAATCATAGACACAAACGATTGGGCTAACAGTGTAACACCGACTTGGACCATGTGCTGAAGTTTGCGTTTAGGATGACCATTTTGTTGCGGTGTTTAAGGACATGAAATACGATGGTGGATACCATTGCTGCGCAAGAAGGATTGAAACTTATGGCATAGAAATTGGTCTCCTCCATCGCTTTGAAAATTTTTAATCTTGTAGGAGAGAGTTCTCAGACAAAGCCTTAAAATTTAAAAATGCATGAAAAATACCATATTTGGAACGTAATCTGTAAAAGCATGTGAATCTATTGAATTGATCAATGAAAGCAACATAGTATTTATAACCAGCGAATGATGTGATTGGGCATGGGCCCTAACCATTAGCAGTGACCATTTCTAAAGGGGCACAAGCATGAGTAGTAGAATTCAAAAAACAAGATATTTTGATTTTATAACGCGACATGAATGAAAAAATTCGTTTTTATTGGAATTGGAAAGAATGACATTCATACTATGAAGCACATGAGATAAAATAGAATGCCTAGGGTGACCAAAGCGACAATGCCAAAAATGTAAGGGAGACCTATGAGACAACAAGCAACAAGGGGAAGTGGTGGAGTAAACGACATAAAGCCCATCTCTGTTCCTGCCCATGAGAAGAACCTTGCCCGAACTGAAATCCTGCACTATAAAGCCATTAACCAAAAATAAGACCACACAATTATTGTCATAGGTAAGTTTAGAAATAGAAAGTAAGTTTTATTTTTAGCAGATGGGACACATAAAACATTATGTAAGGTAACTTTGGAAGTGAGAGGACGAGAACCAATGCTAGAGATAGTCAAACCTGAGTCGTTTCCCTTTACCACCTGATTCGGACCATTGTATGGACCGATTTCAGAGAGTAAGCTTGAGTCATCAGTGACATGATGATAGGCACCAGAATCTGTATGCCAAGCCAAGTCATGAGCGCCTTGGACTTGAGGAGTGGCCAAACGATGATAAACCATATTGAATCAGTTGCGGCATTCAAGAGCAACATGTCCACGCTTGTTATAGATTTAACATAATGGCCGATTTTGTTGGTCAGAATGGTTAGAATTCCCACGACCATAGTTTTGGGATCGACCACCTCAATTGCCTCGTCCGTGACCCCCACGTGAACCAAAGGAATGATTCCCACCTATAGTGGCATCAATACGAGTCACGACATTAGCTGAAGGTGTGGCTGTGATTTCGAGTTGCACAAGCTGACTCTGCAGAGTCGGACTATATTCTTGAGTCATTAAAGGTGAGACTATCGGCTCGAGAAGCAACAAATTGAGAGAATGATTTGTAATCACTCCCAAGGCCAGCAACGATGTAGTGGAGAAGAGTTTGATTAGCAAAATGTTGGCCGACAGCTACGAGGTCGTCAGACAGGGCTTTGATGCGATTAAGATACGCAGTCATTATAAGACTGCCCTTGTGAGTTGTCTTGAGTTGGAAAAGAAGGTGATTCAAATGCGCTTGAGAGGTGGATGTGTATTTGTCCTGAAGCTTGGACCAGATCGCCGCTGCTGTAGTGAGGCCAATGGTATGGCCAAGGGCTGACTGTGAAAGCGTTGATAGAATCCAGCTTTGTACAATTTGATCGATGACATACCATTGCTGAAAAGTTGGATTTGGGATAGTCGATGTAGGGCCAGAGGTTTGAATGGTGCGCAGAGGAGCCGGGATGAATCCATCGATGAAGCCAGTTAAGGACTAATTGTAAATCACCAGTAGAAATTGTTGCTTCCAATACCGCTACGTGTCTTGATCTAATTTAATCGAAACATGATGTGTGATGTTGGATGTAGTGATGAAGAATTTGCCCAACTCTCCTAGGTCATAGACCGGACTGCGGGAAGAGTGTGTTGGAGCATCAAGGACCGAAGAGACAAAGACCGGAGTGAAGGGGAAGACGAGGAGGTTTGATTTGCTGTGGCCATAAGAAGGTAGGGTTTAGCAACAAAAGACAGATCAAGAAAAACGAAGAAAGAATGGGGAGCCTGATACCATGTAAGTGTGTAAAGAACTGTGCTGCTTTTCACATTGATTAGGGTATGAATTTATACATGTGGGCAACAACCAATTTGGGAATCCCAATTTGATTGGGATTTGGTTAAATATATATGAAGAAGTTAATCATAATTAGATTAGTTGATTGAGGATTCTGAGGATTCAGAAGAACTCCAACAACACTATACAAAGAAGGTAATCCTAATTAGATCAAGTGATTGGGGATTATGAGAATTCACAAGAATCTCAAACAGCTCTATACAAATAACGTAATCATAATCAGAAAAGCAGATTGAGGATTATGAGAATTTAGAAGAATCTCAAACAGCTCTATACAAATAACGTAATCATAATCAGATAAGCTGGTTGAGGATTTTGAGTTTTCAGAGGACTCTCTAACATACTACAAACATACAACAATTACATGTGCAAATACATGTATATTATAGTCACCCTTTCGAATCAACCGCTTAAATTTCAGTCGAAAGTCAATACTCAGGCATTAGTTAAAAAGCAGCAAAGTTCATCATAAAGAAAAAAAAGGAAGTTTTTTTGAAAATAATTAAAAAAAAAAAATTTACATTTTTGCTTTGTCCTAAACTTATTTCTAAAAATGACACATTCAACGTTTGACCAAGTTTGACCACCTTGGACAAACGACACATAGGCGACACGCTGGCGCCAACGTGCTAGAGTGTCGCCAAAATTTTTGTATACAAAAATCAGTGTGGCGGCATTTAGATGCCACCATCAACAAAAAATTAGAAAGTGAAAGGCCGATTTTCGAAGTCGCCTTCCCAAAGAAAACATAAAAGAGAGAAATTTGGAAATTTAGTCAACAAACCTACTAACGGTATCTAAGTACCGCCATGTTAGAAAACTAAGCCTCTCTCAACTCTTAGAAAATTTTTTTTGATCGGTTCTTCTGTAAAGCCTAGAAGAAGAGATTGAAAGCGAGGCAGCGAGGCAGCTTTTAGGAGCCGCCTTTTCCTTTTTAGTGAAGGCGGTTTTATGAAGCTGCCGTCAATTTTTAATGGAAGGCGGCGTTTTAAAGCCGCCTTCAAATGTTATTTTTATCAAATTTTTTTTTTTCTCTTTAACCTGTTTTTCATCCTGCAAAAATATATACCAAGCATCACACAATCAAAATAAACCCAAGTAGTCCCACACAAAAGAAATGACATATAACTGAAAAAACCATAATAAATACATATAGAATATACAATATACAAAACATTGTCTGAACAATGAACACAAAGATGAATAAACAAGGTACAAAAATAATGTACAAAGTACAATCATAAGGCAGAACTAGGCTCAGGTGTACCAATTGCCTTATTCAGCCTTCTAGTATAATCCTACGAATGGGAGGGTAACGATCGGCTGAGGCTCAGGGGGCAGCTCGGGCTCAGGCTCAGGTGTCTGTACAAGTTGAAGATCTGGCACCGTGTAGGCTCCGTTACGACAGGAAGCTCTGCGAGATCCTCAACACGCAGCGTCGTCTCAGAAGTAGGCCGACGCCTTGCACGACGCCTTCGTTGTGCTCTATCTCTGGTTGGCTCGACCACATGAGAAAGCTCACCACCACGTGACAAGTCTCCTCCGATGATCGTTCCTTCCAAGAGTGGAAGACTGTGCAGGATTGACTGGCAGTAGTGTCCAATTTCCATCATGTATGGATCTACCAATGATGGGTCCATGACCTCTCTACGCTGCACGTGCTCATGTTTCGCATGAAACCTAACTATGAAACAAAAAATGTATGTTAAAAAATATAAATAAAAAATTAATCATTTCACAAAGTTAAATACATACCAATGTCTCCTCGGTATAACCTCTAGCTTGGTATACCATAGCTGGCTCCATCGGTGGAGGTGATATGAATCGTCGAGTGACCGACAAATACCATGTCTTGTACTCACAGGGAGCATGTCTAGGGGTGTGTGAACGACTACCTGTAACAACAGTATTCGCTCTCGCTTGCCACCTAGCGATGTAATCATGATGGTATGCCGTCCAATCCTCCCCAGTTCGCCCTTTCTGGGACATGCGAGTAACATGCTCGACATCCTCCGAGGGAGTAAATTGCTCAACGTTATAAAATTTAAGTTCGATTTACAATAGACTGTAATTAAATTTGGGTGTTGCGATAATGACTTGCTCCAATCCAAACTGTAACATCACACGGTTCGAAACATGCATGTCAACGATCTCGAAGCATATCATTGGTGTCCTGGACTACCAAATACGTCTACCTTCTACACAGATAGCAGGTAGATGTTGCAAGAAACCTATGTACGGCTGCCAGTTCACCTAATAAAAATTATAATAACTATTACCGACAACTTCAATCATTAGGGTCTGAATTGTCAAAATTGTAAAAACGTAAAATAACTTACCTGATAGTTCCGCTGGTGGTTCAACTCTGTCCTGTATAGGATTAGACAAGGGTTTGTGGCATTCGTCCATCGGACGTTGCACCTAAAATACCAATATAAGTTAGTTATAAAAGATTTCTTTTACGCATAAATAATCATTAAATTGTATCGATACATACCTGGAACCTAGAGGGCCATCTTCCAGTGCCTGTTCCTCTAGGAGTGTCGGACATCCAATATGAAGACGTTCCCACGCCCACAACTGCAACAAAATTTTAATATACTCAATGTCTTATTCCTTTAAGTTGAGCAGTTATTTCAAAGTGGAATTTACTTGTACAAGGGTGAGGCACGCAGCAATGCCGACCACTCTAGTGTGACACGCCTTCACGAGTTCTCGATAGAGGAAGGCAAGCGTAGCCCCCCCCAAGCTGTACCTCTCGGTAGTCTAGAAGTCCTCAAATAATGTCAGCTATACCAAGTGAACCCCTTGGGCACTACCATCCAAAAAGATTGTCAAGCTCACAAGATGGAGGAGGTATGCTCGTGCGTGCTGCTATATCACCTCATCGGGCACGTCATCGGGACAAAATACAAATCTCCCTCGGATCCATGCAAGTGACAGTTGGCCCCCTTGAAAACTACCCGGTGGAAACTCGACCCCCAAAAGTACTCTGGCCAACTCCATCCATTCTCCCCGAGTCCAGCCGGTCACTGCAAAACTCTCGATGCGTAGTCCCAAGAGCACAACCACATCCTCTAATGTAATTGTCATCTCACCATTCGCCAGATGGAAGGTATTCATCTCGCTCCTCCATCTCTCTACCAGTGAGGTAATTAGTGGTTTGTCCAGTCTCAACCACTGAACTCTAAATAAGGCACCAAAACTCGCGGCGTCGATGTACGACAACAAGCGCTCGTTCATCGGCCAATGTCGTAATGTCTGAAAATGCTCAGTGCATTCAAAGCATCATGGGTCCTAAAAATGAGTAATAATCTTGTTAGTGTATGTTGATAAATAAAACACAACTATTATTTACCATAACACACTAACCTCTCCATGCGAGATGGCCTCGCTCCTATGAGAATCCTAATCGTACAAAAGTGGGGTGTCTGCCATCACAACCTATATAAACAACAAAATATACATTAACAACTGAAGTCGCACTCACCAACTGAAAACATGTTATTATACATCATATAAAAATTAAAAATATACATTACCGACGACTAGACCCCGCATGAGAACTCTTTGCACAGTCAACAGACGAGTTTTTACAAGCCCATTTGTTATGATCGGGTTGTGTACAATTACTGCACAAATATCTTCCATTGTCATCTCTCCAGTCAATAGAATTTTGAATTCGGGTGGACATTGGCCAACCGACCCCCCTCGACTTTGCTGGTGGGAGTACCTCTAGACCTTCATGCGCCCAAGTGCTTCTCCTTCGTGGCACATCAAACGCTCGTTCATACACCCGTAGATTTGTAGATGCATGATAATATTCGGATGTCAGCTGATGGAAGTCATAATGTATTATCGCACACACTGCAAGGGCATGGATGCACAAAATTTGATAAATCTGGAATGACCGACAGGTACACTCCTTAAGTAGAATGTTAACCTTGTGCTCTCCCCCCTGAAATATCCCACCATTGTAGGCAACAACATGCAAACATCTAGCATTCTCCACTGCAGTCCATAAATGCGTGTTTACTGAAGGACAAAGACGTGTGGTAATCTGTGTAGCCTTGTCTCGCCTGTTTACAAACCATGCATTCATCCGATAGAATATCGCCGATGGTAGGGCCTGTACAGGTAAGCTCCGTGCCCACTTCAATAGAGAATTTACACTCTCAAAATAATTTATCGTGCACTTCACAAACGATAAATTGCCATCGTGCTCAAGGGACCACTGGTCAGGGCTCATTCCTTCAGTAAACTCCGCTTTGGCTTTAGGACATGCTTCTTCGAGGTTTTGTATTGCAACCTCGTATTCATCCACTGTTTGTGCACTCGCACACCTCCACACCATCTTATCCAAGCCCTTCACACTGTACCACTTCTTCAGATTGGCAATGATATGTCGTATACAAAACCTGTGTCTATGCGAGGGTGGAAAGACATCTGCCACCGCTCTAATGAGACCAATGTGACGGTCGGAGATAATGCGCGTCAGAGGCCTCCCTCAAACCACCCGACGCACCAAATAAGTTACAAACTAAGTCCATGTATCAATATTATCTTTCTCCACAATTGCAAAGGTAACGGGAAACAACTTGTTATCTCCATCAAAAGACGTAGCTATCAATAGACAACCCTTATACTTTCCATATAAATGAGTCCCATCTATACTGATAAAGAGTCTACAAAACTGAAATTCAGGAATAGCTGGATCAAACGCCCAAAATACCCTATCAAATGGGACAACCCGTCCATCTCTCACATTATAATTCGTGGTTATGAGCTTATATTTAGTTCCTAGGTTTGTGTCTTTGATTGCTTTAAAAAACTGAGGTAATAGGTTGTACGACTCCTCCCAACTACCAAATATAGCAACTAATGCTTTGCTCCTTGCCCTCCATGCCCTACCATAATTCACCTAAATATGATACCTGTCCTTAACAAGCTGAATGATCTCATATAAAGACAGTGTGAAATTTGTCCTCACGTTGGGCATAATGAGGTTACAAATAACTCTAGAAGTGCACAACCGGTTGTCCATGCATAGCTCCACGTAGAAACAAGTGTGTTCTTCATTGCATCGTGTAACTTTTCACACCCTATACTTCTTACTGAATGACGCATAGACGTACCATAGACGCTGATCACTCGTCCAACATACAAAATAAACTACAGGTCCCGATTTCAACAACTTGAACTGGACATGTCTTCTAATGCAGTAGTCCTTCAAGTATATCTATAATACGTCCTTACAGATAAACCTCTGACCGACTCCAACACCGACGGGTGGTGGTACATTGTCTCCATCTACGGCTAGGACCATTGTGTTCATATTTCCCGCATCCATATCTATCTCTCCTATCCACAAATCGGGGTAAGGCTCATGATTTTCCTCTAAGGGTGGGACTCCCATGTTAGGTAGGGGGATTTCAACCTCTTCTTCTTCCTCAATTTCATCTGTAACTGATCCGACCAAGCATCCTCACCACTGGAAATATCATTGGGGTCCTCGCTTCATTCCCTGAATTCAATTATAATTTCATCTACTACTACTGTGATATAAATGTAGAGTATAACTTCAAACAAAACCAATGTAATTGTTCTCACCTTTCTTTGGGGATGAATTACACAATAGGTCCTTCAACTCTCTCATCCCTTTTAGCCGGAGCTCGCCCCCCGAACTCAATAAGAGCTCCCTTGCCGGTTCTAGCCAAATTCGACAAACTCCTCATGTTATCCATCTCATAGGGGTAGGTGTCCCGCTTCAAAAACAAAACCAGCATTGTCTGAAAACCATGCTTTACCATTCCTAATCCACTCTCCAGAGATATTCATCGAGTACGGGAGTGTTCATTAACTGACCATTCCACGTAAAGCTTCTCCATATTGAAATGTGGTCCATGCGTGGGTTCCAACCAAGAACATTATACATCATAGAGCACAATGCGTTAAACGAACATGTTGGCTCTAGAAGTATAAGTCTGGCTCTTCCCCCACTATAACCGACCACATTACCATGCTCAAAAACAAATTCACCATCAAAATGACAACAAATATGCACGACTGTCATCTTCAACTAAAATTACGCAAGTGATCTCCCTTTCCAAAGATAGGAATTGATTTGCTTTTATCGACCATCAAAAGAAGTAAACATACAAATTGGATATCTAAATCCGATCAATACAATTTTGCTTGCAGGGTCAAGTGATCAACTAATGCTTTTCTTTACTGTTTCTTCTCTGATCATTAATAACTTAGAAGCTAATCAACAAGCTATAAGCTAATCAACAACCTATAAGCTAATCAACAACCTAGAAGCTAATGAACAACCTAGAAGCTAATTAATAACCTATAAGTAAAAATTTTATCATGTAAAGCCCTAATTCAGGCAAACCATGAAAACCAAGCCTTAATCAACTAAAATATATGAAATTTGAACTCTAATCACACGTCATTGATTATATTTGAAGATATTTCAAACACTGATACCCTAAACAAGGGCATTGAAATCGAAGCTTCGTCATGTAAAGACCTAAATCCACGTAAAACATTCAAATAAACCCTAAATCAAATAAAAAACTTGAAATTCAAAATCTAATCACACGTAATATACTGCAATTGAGGAGATTTCAACTACTAAAACCCTAAACTAGCATGAAAACGAAGCTTCTTCATGTAAAACCCCAAATCCACACAAAACATGATTGGTTTGGCTCCCCAACAAAGGACCCTCTTGCATCAACAGTTTTGCTTAAACGGCAGGTATCAATACTAGAATGCCATTGTTTGCTGATTGTACTACTGACCCCCTTTGCAGATGTTAGACTAATATGAGCAGCATACCCTACAATGCTCTTCATGTAAAGGAGCTTACAATGCTTTTCAGACATTACAAAAAGTTCTCATTGCTGCAACAATCGTCCTATGTGCAATTGCAGGTTTACCATCGAGATGATGCTTTGCGTCTTTTTTTTTGGGCGATTGGCGTAAGTGCTGCTTTGGCATATCTGTTGCTCAATGGTGAAGCAAAAGTAATCTATTTTTTGCCACTAGGTCCAATTTTATTTAAATTAGTTGGATCTATGGAGTCTTGAGGTTCTGGGGAAGTCCTTTATACCGTTGTAAATAAGAAAAAATGAACTTTTCCTTTTGTGAGATGAACCGAAATATATTGAGATCATATTATTGGGGGTTACTTCTTCTATGTCAATTTCTGGAATGGTGCATCTGCAGATTTATACTTGGGTTCTATCTTCAAATGTTGTCTGTTGTTTTCATTTAAGAAGCAAGCTCCTCTCTTTGTTCAAACTGGATAATGAAACCCGTCCAAAGCAGGCTTGCCAAATTCGTTAGCAAAATTTAATCAGTTATAATGTAAATTTTGATGTCTGGTACTTTCTTTAGTTCGTTTTACATCCAATAGGACCAATATTGCTCTGTGAGGTTTAAGATTACTTTTACTTTTATTTCTGCAATGAATCTTTGGGCTTAATTGAACAATTTCTCTAAAGTAAATATTGGACTCTAAAAACAAAAACAAAAAAAAAACAAAAGGAAAAACATTCGGAGACGATGCACATGAACTATTTACAATAGGTAGAGTGCCAGGAATGAAAGAAAAAAGTAGAAATCAAAGAAGAAGAGACAGATATAAGAACTCATTGTGACAGCAGCTAGTTTTATTTTGAAAACATTGAACATTATATTTTCTAATATGTGACATATAATTTGTTATAATATTAATTAGTATTAATAGGTCTTGGGCATTAGCTCAGTGGTCCCATGGGAGTTATTGCTGCGGGAGTTCTTGGGTTCGGGTCTCCACAGTAGCTTTGGGAGTAAAATTTGTAATTGGGAGTAAAATGTATTCACTTCCACATAAAAAAAAAAAATAATAATAATAATTTTTTTGGATAAATATTTCTGAAAAATGACATAAATATTTATAAAAAGGGTTTTTCATTGAATTAATTCACAAAAATAATTATTTATAAAAATAACACTCAATAAAAGTTATTTGGCAAAATGTCAATTTCAGTGTTTGACTGCCGTTGATCACCCTGGTCAACTAGCACCAGAGTGTCGTAAAAATTTTTTTATTGAAAACCATTAAGGCGCCTGTAAAGAAAAATTTAAAACAAAAGAAAAGTATAAGACAAATTCAAAAAGACGGTATCAATATGCCGCCTTCAACTAAAACAAGAGGCGACTTCCCTAATCCGCCTTATGCGACACTTAAGAAAATTTTTCGAAAAGTTGAGTAACGGGACGAACTCAAGCGAAAAAGAAAGGCGACTACAATATGCAGCCTTCAAATGGCGGCTTTTGAATGCCCCCTATTAATGTAGGAACAGGTCAAATTGTTGGCGGCATTATAAAACCGCATATTCAGGAAGGTACGGGTGATGGTACTGGCGGCATTAGAAAACGACCTTGGATTGATAAATTGAAGGTAGCTTCCTAAAGCCATCAATAATGTTAAAAGTAGAGACAACTCTCTAATGCTGCCTTTAGTTTTATTGGTTTTCATCTTTTATTTTCTTTTTCTTCTTTTACCTGATTTTGAACCTGTTAAATAGTCATCTAACATAAAAAAAATGTACAACATAAATACTAAACAAGGACATTAGTGATGCTAAATGACAGAATTTTATATATATCAATTCCATAATATGATCCGTAAAAAACAATGTCTGAATATACAAGTAAAAAAAAATATACAATCACAATGAAGAACTAGGCTCAGGGGCACCAAGTGCCTTCTTCTGCCTTTTGGTGTAAATCCTACGGATCGGAGGCTCAGGGGGACCAACTCAAAAGTTATAAAATTTAAGTTTGATCTATTATAGACTATAATTGAATTTGTGTGTCGCGACATTTACTTGCTTCAGTCCAAACTGTAACATAACACAGTCTGGAACGTGAATCTCTACAATCTCAAATCATATCAGTGGTGTTCTGGACCTCCAAATAAGTCTACCTTCTACATAAATAGCAGGTAGATATTGCAAAATATTTGTATAAGGCTGTTCACCTAGAAAAAATTATATTAACTATTAGTGTACTTAGATTGAGTATATCTTGTTGAATTTGTACAAATGTAAAATAACTTACCTAATAGTTCCGCTGATGGTTCAACTCTGTCTTGTATAGAACTAGGTTGCCACAAGGGTTTGTGGCATTCGTCTATCAGACGTTCCACCTAAAATGATAGTAAAAGTTACTTTTGAAAGCATCTTTTCCTTGTAAAAAAACATTAAACTTTAGAGAGACATACCTAGAACCTAGAGAGCCTTCCTGTAGTGCCTGTTCCTCTAACAATGTCGGTCGTTCAATATGCAGACACTCCCACGCCCACAACTGTAACAAAGTTTTAAAATAGTCAACGTTTTATTCCTTATACGTGCAATTTTATTTGAAATTGGTATTTACCTGTAGAAAAGTGAGGCATCCAGCTATGCCGATCACTCCAGCGCGACATGCATTCGCGAGTTCTCGATAGAGGAATGCAAGCATTGCCCTCCTAGTTGTACCTCCCTGCAGTCTCAAAGTTCTCAAACAGTGTCAAGTACGCCATGTGAACCCCCCGAGTACTACCATCCGAGAATATTGTTGAGCCCACTAGGTGGTGGAGATATTCTTGCGCATGCTACTGTCTTACCTCATTGGGCATGTCATCAGGACAAAATGTGAACCTCTCTCGGATCCATGCCAGGGATAGCCACCCCCCCTAAAGACAACCCAGTGGAAGCTCGACCCTCAAATGTGTCATGGCCAACTCCATCTAGTCTGCTCGAGTTGAACCGGTCACTGCGAGGCTGTCGATGTGTAGTCCTAGTATGACTGACACATCCTCCAGCATAATGGTCATCTCATCGTTCGGCAGATGGAAGGTGTTCGTCTTGCTCCTCCATCTCGCTACCAGTGAAGAAAACAGTGGCTTGTCTAATTTCAACCGTTGAACTCTGACGAGGGACTCGAAATCTATGGCCTCGATGTACGACAACAAGCGCTCGTCCATCGGCCAGTTTCTCAATGTCTGGAAATGCTCGGTGCATACCAGGCATTTAGGGTCCTAAAAATGATTAATAGCCATGTTAGAGTATGGTTATCATTAACGCCTATATCTATCAAAACGCACTAACCTCTCCCCTCCTGATGGCCTATGGGAAGATTGATCATACAAGAGAGTGTCCGCCATCAGGACCTATATGAAAAAAAAAGTATATTAGTCACACTAACTAGAAATGTATAAATATATGTTGTATAAAAGCTTAAAGTATAGATTACCGATGACTATAGGCCGCCTAAGAGCTCTCTGCACTGTTCACAGGCAGGTTTATACAAGAGCCTCTATTATGATCGGGTTGTTTATATTGACCGCAAAGATATCTTCCATTGTCCTCTCTCCAATCCATAGAAGTCTGAATACGGGTGGACAGTGGCCTACCTACCCCCCTCGACACACGTAGTGGGAATATCTCTAGACCTTCTTCAATCCGAGAATTTCTTCTTCGCGACACATCAAACGCTCGTTCATATACTCGTAGATTTGTAGACGCATAATAATACTCGGAGGTCAGCTGATGGAAGTCATAATGAATTACCCCACACACTGCAAGGGCTTGGATGCACGAAATCTGATACATCTGGAAGGAGAGACAAGTACACTTCATATGTTGAATGTTAACCTTGTGCTCGCGTGACTGAAATATCCCATCATCGTAGGCAACTACCTGCAAATTCTACCATCCTCCACAAAATTTCATAAATGCACGTCTACCGATGAACAAAGGCGTGTGGTGATCTATCTTTTCGCTTTCTCGCCTATTTACAAAAAATGTATTTATCCGATAAAATATCGCCAATGCTAAGCCCTGTATAGGTAAGCTCTGTGCCCGCTTCAAAAGTGCATTCACTCTCTCAGATGAATTTGTCGTAAGCTTGCTAAATGATACATTCTAATCGTGAGCAAAGGCCCACTACTCAGGCCTCATTCCTTCAGACAACCTTGCTTTTGCTTCAGGACATACTTCTTCAAGGTTTTGTATTTTAATATTGTATTCTTTCACTGTTTGTGCACTCGTTCACTCTGATACAATCTTTTCCATGTCCTTGACACTATATCTCTTCTTTCTCACCAATCTCTATGGGAGATCGCTCATCATTCTCAATGGGATCTCTATGATCCATTTCAGCAGGACCTCCCTCGTCGGTTTCAGTGGGAGCTCCCTCACTGGTTTCAACGGGAGCTCCCTCGCCTGTTCCAACTTCATTTGAGAAACTTTTTGACTATCCATCTCATTGGGGTAGCTGACTCAAGATAAAAAATAAAACCAATGTGGTTTTGAAACCATGCTTCACCATGCCTAATCCACTCTCCAAGGTCATATCAACGGATATGGGTGTGCACCAACCCGACCATTGCACGAAAAGTCATCCATATTGATATGCAGTCCACGCGTAGGTTCCATCCAAAGACATTATACATCAAAAGAGCACAACGTGTTAAACAAACACGCCGGTTCTAGAAGTATAAGCTTGGTTGTCCCACCTATAATCGACCACTATACCGTTCTCAATGACAAACTAGCCAATAAAATGGCGGTGAGTAGCCACAACCATCATCGTCAACTGATATTAGGCAAATGTATTTTAGGATTTTCATCTTGCAACAAAAATTAATCAACAAACATGCAAGATACACAAACTTTTAGCAAGATACCCCAATCAACCCACTAATACTTAGCTAGATCTCACTAACTCTTAGCTACATCCTCAATCATCTCAGTACTTGTTAATAACAATTAACTTAACCAACTATAAAACTGAGATGAATCTACCTCAGATATGGCAACTTTTAAGCAAGATTAGAAAACTTAAAAAGTAATCGAGAAAAACTCAAATGTAAATGCACTTCCATAAAAACATTTACAAGACACTTATTTATGCATGATTTAATGAGCATAAACTCCCATTTTGAGTTAATTATTAGCATGAAAAGGAATTATATAACTCAAATTCATGTTTTGTGTCTGAGGTACCTGGAGGAAGAAGAAAATCTGAATTCTAAGTGAAATTGAAGCAGAAAGGAGCAAAAAGAGCTAAAAAAGGGAACGGCGCGACTGCGTCGGGAAAATGTGCGAGAATTCAAATAAATCTAAGAAATTCCCAACGGCAAACAAAGCCTCAAAGAAGACATCTCCAGAAAGTGAAAAGGCACGACCGCGCCCCACGAGGGCGCTACCGCGCCAGAAAGATGGGGCTACCTGTGGCGCAGGCGCGCCAGACAGTTGCCTTACAAAGTTCAAAATTCTATTTTGGGAAGTCGGAAAAGATTTTGAGTGGCGTAACCGCGCCAAAATCAGAAGAAAAAGTGGCGCGACCGCTCCATTGACTCAGCAACGTGATCTGAGAAAATCTCTGGTTTCTGACTACAAATCAAGCCCAAACCTGGGAGAAGGAGTCCTAATTGTCTAAGGAAGGTTTCCACGAAGATTTTATGGAAAATTTCTCGAGTCTTAATGTATTGAATGATAAAAAAAAGGAGAAGTTCCACTCAAAGAATGAAACTGCTGCAAGAAGGAGAAGTTAAATCCGAAGATTGTGAAGAACATATCTGGAGTTCCCGTGTTCCAATTGAAGCCAAATTTGGACTGAAGATTCTTTAGGATACTAAGGATCATATCACAAAAATTCAGGCAAGCCCAAGTCGTGGTTCTCAAGTTTCAGATCTTCCAAGTGGTGGACCCAGTGCAGGAATTGGCAGCAGAATCAAACAACCTCTTCACATCATATCTCGAGTTTCCCAACTCAGATTGAACTCAAATTTCGTGATAAAGGCAAGGACCTCAGAAGGAAGGTTCGTATGTAATTTCATCTAATTCTGAGGTCGGAAAAGAAAAATTCAAACCCCTGGACAGAGACCAATTTACAAGTTCTGGATTGAAGCCCGGCTATAACTAGAGGTCCGAGGCAGAGAGCAAATCATCTAGTTCTTCATCTAGTTCCGAGTTCCAGCTCTTAGAATAGTTTGTAGGTTAGGTTTTTATTGTTTTTAATTAGTTTGGAGTTTGGAGAAAGTCCAGAGGAAGTCTTACACAACCTCTTGGCACTTTAGAGAGAGAAGGCGGAGATTTCAGTCAAGGTTAAAGAGAAGCTAAAGGCGGTTCTTCAAGGGGGTTTCTGTACTTGGTTTATTTGATGTTTATGGCTGTAATTAAATCCTTTTTACTGTGTGGTTATTATATTGTCATGGAGTAGTCTCTCTTTGTTGGGGAAGTCATGAACTCCTAGTTGTTACATGTTTAAGTTCTGAATTCTATAGCAATAAAGTACTCTGCTTTTGTTTTAGAATCTGTATTCATTGCTTATTGCTAATTTAGATTGATATCTGAAGTTTAATGAGGTACGGATTGAGAAGTTAAATTTTAGTAGAGAGTTGAGCTAGTAATTTGATTCCTGTTTTCTAAAACAACTTGTTTTTCAAACTAGATTGTTCCGGTTGAGAAGCAGACTAGTTGAAAAGTGATGTCACTTCTATAACTCTTGCTCTGAATAAGAGAGAGTAAATCTTCAAGATTTTATATTTATGCACTTAAGATTTGAATGTTCCAGTTGAGAAAGAGTTCAAAGAATAGGTGAATGTTATTTCCTGTATATGGGAAACCAGGTTTTCAAAAGCTAAGCCAAGGTGAGGGTATTTGAGCTATAAAATCAGAACTTAGCATGTTAACAACTAGGAGGGATTGACATTCTTCCCCAACATCTCATCTCTATTAGGTTTTCCAGTAGTTTAAATTCTATTTTCTTTTTAGTTTTGAAAACCAAAACCAAAAATTTCTTTTCTCTCAATCAATAGAAAAATCTTTATTTAAACTGAATTCTCATCAAGGTCTCGGTGGGATCGATATCTGGACTCTCAAAATCTATATTACTTGCTGACCTAGTGCACTTGCTAGACACCCAACAAGTTTTTGGCGCCGTTGCCGGGGACCATTGAATTGAGAGTAAAGTTTAAGTGAATTTTGATTTGTTGATTGAGATTAAAATTTTTATTCTATCTTTTCAGGTTGAACCAGATTAGTGCAGGAAACAAGAAGTAGTGGTGAGCCACTAGGTGAACCCGATCTGGAACTAGGAAGAGCACTCAGATGAGAGGTGGAATTATGTGAAGAATGAGATAAGTCCATATCCTAACTCATATTGCAAAATTCCCCAACCGTATGCATCTTCAAATTATGATCCATGGAGAGGTGAATCTGATGTATCATGTTCTTTTGTTGATAATGAACTTAATGATTTCTATAGAAGAGAGCATGATGATTATTTCTCTAGGCAATATGAAAAACAGTATTTTGAAAATAATTGGCAGGACAATTGGCCACATGGGGAATCGTCCATGTTCAGATATGACCACTCTCCTGTGTTTAATGATCATTCTTATCATAATTCTTCCCCTCAACATCAAGAAGAGTTGTCTAGGTTGGAGAGAAGTGCAAAAGGGAGTGTTGCTGGCGTACATAATGTTGATCATGTATTAGCATTGCAAGCACAAGTCGAGTCACTAACCAAAAAATTGTCAAAATTACACGCCCCCTCTTTGGTTGCTCAGATTTGTGACATATGTGGAGGAGGACATCTCAACCATGAATGCCAAGCAGGTAATGTGCAATCTGTAAATTCTTTAGACCAGGCTAATTATGTTTCAAATTTTCGCAGGTCTAATGATTTAGACAGCAATACTTACAATCCTGGTTGGAGGAGTCACCCAAAATTTTCAAGGACAAACAACAACAACTAGCAGCCCAGCATTCAACAACCCAATGCCCAAACAAGATCACCACCAAGTTTCCAAAGAGCAGCACCAGAACAGGAACAAAAAGCCAGCCTTGAAGACCTCCTTTCAAAGATTCTAGCAAATCAAGAGAAAGGAGAAGCCAGGTTTCAAACTCAAGAGGCATCAATCCAAAATCTGGAAATACAATTGGGACAGCCGGTTAATGTTATATCAGGAAAGAACCAAGGTATGTTACCTTGCAATTCTGAATGGATGTATACAGCTAGCTCTTCTTGTTTTAATCTAGAAAATCAGCCAAAGCATGAATTGATCAACAGTATGAATGCTGAACCATGTTTTCATGAGCTATTTGATGATGATGAACCTGAATGGATGAATACAGCTAGCACTTGTTTTAATTTATGTGTTACTGTAGAACACATAGAGCAAGATACAACGAAGAGAGCTGAGAGTTATTGTGATTTTCAGAAACTTCAAGAGGGAGAAGATGAAAAGATCATGGAGAAAAAAGAAGAAGAAGAAAAAGATAAAGAAGGGGATGGGGTAGAACAAAAAGAGAAACCCCATGAACAGCATAAAGAAGTTAGGCTAGAGGACACCAAGGATAATGAACATTCTTTCTTCTCATTAGATATAGATTTTTTCATTATCCAGCCCTATAAACCACCCACAAAAGTTGAAATTAAAATTTTATTGGGTCAAGCCAGTGTGAAGAAAAGTTGGCTAAAAATAAATGAGCAAAGCAAGTTAAAAGCCAATCAGAAAAGAGAAAGAGTGACCAGCTCTTTACTCAAAAGTTTGAATCACCATGCAACACATTCAAAAGTCAAAAACACCCTCAAGCATGGATGGTTCCAGTTTCCATTCGATCCTGGTGGATCAGGTCACATGGTTCAGTAGGTAGTGTAAAAATAGGAGTTGGAGTTTTTGAATTTGCTGGAATTTTTTTGAGTAGGATAGTTTTCAAAATTTTTAAGACTTGTTTAAATTTGAAGGAGATTTGATTTGTTTTCATTATTTTTATTAGACCTAGGATAGGAATAGGGTTAGATTAAAAATTTACAGCATTCAAAAAAAAAAAAAAAAAACACTAAAACTCAAAAAAATTTGAAAACTCAAAACAGGAACTGGCATGACCGCACCAGATCACGAAACCCAGAACACTAATTTCTTAACCGGCGTGGCCATTGGGGTCGACGCGCTGGTTCGACTCATGTGGGGCAGGTTTTAAAAGACTCCAACCTCCATTTCTAGGGTTTTTCAAGCCTAAAAATCGACACAACCCTAGAGTCTCATCTTCAACCTCTCCAAATCACCATCCACCAGAGCAAAATCTCGCCGGAAACCTCGCCGGAAACACCTCAGAATTCGTCGTAGAAAAGCAGTTCGAGCAAAGCATCTTTCGGGTCATTTTTGGAAAAATTTGGAATCAATCTCCAAAAACAAAAGGTACGACCACACAGAGGGTACTTCCTAGTTTAAATTGATCTAGGTTTGGGGTATTTTCATTGAGGAACAAGGGAGAAAGAAGTTCTCAAAATAGGGGAGTTATTTTCGGTTTCTGCAATTTTTTGGGTAGAAAAATAGTATTTTTCTTACCTCCTTTCGGGCCGTCGATAGAATTACATGGAAATTTTTTTGGAAAAGTGATTTCAGTGCGTGAAAGTACACACTTAGAGCTTTCTAAAGCCCCACTTTGCAGCCCAAACCGACCTCAGACTAGAGAGAACCAAGCCCCTCAGAAATGCTAGAAAGCATTTTTTTCACAGAAACTCACTTGTAATGGCAACTGAGAAAACCTACCAAAGGTCAAGAGCCAAAGTGCCAAAGATGTGAAACAAGGAGAGATTTGCCACAGCAGATAGGCACAAAAGATTCAATGATATTTTGTCCAAGTGCAACGTCCACATGGAAAGGGGTTTTATTATGGATGAGCTTATAAAGGAAAAGTATGGAGCCATGATAGAGGAAAGGGCTGGACCCAATGGGTACAAGCTCCTATAGAAGCTAGCATCACACTGGTCCAAGAATTCTATCCCAACTTTCCAGACCAAAGGGCATGACATTTCTTTGCAAGGGGAAAGTGGATCCAGCTATACCCTCATTACATCAACAACTACTTGCACACTCCTGATGCCCCTACCGAACCGCTGAATACCTTAAAAGAGGAGATCAGTGCTACAGAGATGGCAGAGAGGTTATGCCCAAGGGGAGCAAAGTGGGAGACCAGAAGAGGAAAATTGCTGCATTTCCAGAGGTAGGACATGCATGTAGATGCTAAGGTGTGGTCTTTATTCTTGTTTACAAAATTGATCCCTACCTCCCTCTTTACAGAAATCACACCAGAGAGAGCCTATTTCCACCATGCTTTAATTAAAGGCATTCCTATCAATGTGGGGAACATTATCCATAGCCAAATCATGGCTATGACTCACCACAAAAGAGGAAGACTCCCTTTTCCCTCTCTCATCACTGCCATTTGCTTAGTTCATGGGATAACACTTAGCCCATCAGAACCATTGGAGACAGTGCCCAGAAGCATCTCAGCTAGCTCAGTAAAACAAATCATGAGAGATCTTCCATCAACACAATCAGCAGCAAGTTCTAGCAAATCCAAAGATATTGACATGGCTGCCCTCCATGAGAGGATGAGTGGGTTAGAGAAGAAGATGGGAAAGTTGGCCACTTACAACAAAAAGAGGTGGACATTGTGGGCCCAGCATGAGGGCATACCAGAGGATCAGCTGCCTACTGGAGACATCTCTGACGAAGAAGGAGAGGATTTGGAGGAAGAAGAAGATGATGAAGAAGAAGAAGACTAGAAATGTTTAGCTTTGTTATATTTTTGAACTTTCTTCAGAACATTTATGTGTGAATGTGTTTTGAGTGTCAATGTGTTTTGAGTGTGCTTATGTTTGAGAGTGTTCTAAATGAAATTTCATTAATATGTACTCAATCTCCATTCATATTAATGAAATTCTAATTTTTACTCTCATGGTTTGTCTCAATGCATTTTTTTAAAATTCTTCCAATGAAAATCTGTGAAAATGGACCCTTACTCTGCCTCTATCTGATATTTACTTGTCCCAACTCAACTCTCTACTGAAATCAAATTACTAACTCAACTCTCTACTGAAATTTAACTTCTCAATCCGTACCTCATTAAACTTCAGATATCAATCTAAATTAGCAATAAGCAATGAATACAGATTCTAAATGAAAAGCAAGGTACTATATTGCTATAAACTTCAGAATTTACACATAAAACAGCTAGGAGTTCATGACTTCCCCAAAAAAGAGAGACTACTCTATGCTAATAGAATAAACACACAAAGAGAATTCAATTACAGCCATGAGCATGAAAAGAAAATAAGTACAGAGAACCCCCTTTCAGGACTGCCCTTAGCTCCTACTCTTGCCTTAGCTGAAATCTCTTCTCTCTCTCTCTAAAGTGTCCCCAGCAACGGCGCCAAAAACTTGTTGGGTGTCTAGCAAGTGTACTAGGTCAGCAAGTAATATAGACATTGAGAGTCCAGATATCGATCCCACAGACACCTTGATGAGAATTCAGTTTAAATAAAGATTTTTCTATTGATTGAGGGAAAAGTTGGTTTTGGTTTTGAAAGATGTAAAAGAAAACATAATTAAACTACTGGAAAAACTAATAGAGATGAGATGTTGGGGAAGAATGTCAATCCCTCCTAGTTGTTAACATGCAAAGTTCTGATTTTATAGCTCAAATACCCTTACCTTGACTTAGCTTTTGAAAACCTGGTTACCCATATACAGGAAATAACTTTCACCTATTCTTTGAACCTCTTCTCAACTGGAAAATTCAAATCCTAAGAGCATAAATATAAAATCTTGAAGATTTACTCTCTCTTATTCAGAACAAGAGTTATAGAAGTCACATCACTTTTCAACTAGTCTCCTTCTGAACCGGAACAATCTAGTTTGAAAAACAAGTTGTTTTAGAAAACTGGAATCAAATTACAAGCTCAACTCTCTACTGAAATTTAACTTCTCAATCTGTACCTCATTAAACAGATATCAATCTAAATTAGCAATAAGCAATGAATACAGATTCTAAAACAAAAGCAAAGTACTTTATTGCTATATAATTCAGAACTTAAACATGTAACAACTAGGAGTTCATGACTTACCCAACAAAGAGAGACTACTCCATGATAATATAATAAGCACACAGTAAAAATTATTCAATTACAACCATAAACATAAAATAAACCTAGTACAGAAACCCCCCTTGAAGGACTGCCTTTAGCTTCTCTTGCACCTTGACTGAAATCTCCACCTTCTCTCTCTAAAGTGCCATGAGGTTGTGTAAGACTTCGTCTGGACTTTCTCTCAACTCCAGAAAACAATAAAAACCTAACCTACAAATTATTCTAAGAGCAGGAACTCGGAACTGGATGAAAAACTAGATGATTTGCTCTGCCTTCTGGGACCTCTATTTATAGTTGGGCTCCTGTCCAGAACTTGTAAATTGGTCTCTGTCCAGGGGTATGAATTTTTCTTTACCGTCCTCAGAATTTGCTGAAATTACATAAGAACCTTCTTTCTGAGGTCCTTGCCATGGTCACGAAATTTGAGTTCCATCTGAGTTGGGAAACTCGAGATATGATGTGAAGAAGTTGCTTGATTCTGTTGCCAATTCCAGAACTGGGTCCACCACTTCGAAGATCTGACACTTGAGAACCATGACTTGGAATTGACTGAATTTTCTTGATATGATCCTTAGTATCCTCAGGAATCTTCAGTCTAAATTTGGCTTCAATTGGAACACGGGAACTTCTGATATGTTCTTCACAATTTTTGGATTTAACTTCTCCTTCTGGCAGCAATTTACTTCTTTGAGTGGAACTTCTCCTTTTTTGATCATTCAATGCACTTAGACTCGAGAAATATTCCATAAAATCTTTGTGAAACCTTCCTTAGACAATTAGGACTCCGCCTCCCGTGTTTAGGCGTGATTTGTACTTAGAAACCTGAGATTTCCCCATATCACGTTCTTTGAAGTCATTGGCTGTCGCCATACTTTTTTTTTTTCTGATTTTGGCGCTTATCGCACCACTCCTTAAAATCTTTGCCGACTTCCTGAAATATAATTTTTGAACTTTGAAAGGCAACTGTGCACCGCCCAAAGCACCACCGATAAGCGCCATCTTCCTGGGCGCCAGAAGCGCTTTCGTATCTTGTGGTGGCGCCATTTCAAATTCTGGAGATGTCTTCTTTGAGGCTTTTGCTAGCCGTTGGGAATTTCTTGGTTTTATTTGAATTTTTGCACATTTTTCCCCCGCGCGGTCGAGAATCGATCTTGGTCAGCGCCCGTTCCTTTTTGGTTCTTTTTACTCCTTTCTTCAATTTCACCCAGAATTCAAATTTTTCTTCTTCCTCCAGGTACCTGAGACACAAAACATGAATTTGAGTTATATAATTCCTTTTCATGCTAATAATTAACTCAAAATGGGAGAGTGTGCTCATTAAATCATGCTTAAATAAGTATCTTTTGGACACTTATCACAACCCCAACTTAAACCTTTGCTCGTCCTCGAGCAAAACTCTGAAATAAAAAACCAGATAGATCTGTAAAGACTAAGAACAATTCAATGATCCTCCCTACTAAAGTTTCAAAATAGATGATTCACTCATTTCCTAATGATGGTTTTCTTGCTTAGTCAAAACTGATTTCAATTTTCTTCATATTTTTCAAAGATGAACATGCCCATACAAGTGAGAACTCTCAATTCAACTCCATAAGCCAACCATCAGTCCACTCTCCACTAACCTGCAGGAATTCTAAATTCTGATAAATAGGTCTTTATTGGTTGTAATGAGGCAGGGGGTTGGGTATGATGAAAATTTTGGTTTTTTTTTTGGGTTTATTCTCCTCCTCATATCAATTTTCCATTTTCCTGAGCATGAATTGATTTGTGACTTTTCCTCCAAGCTCTTCCACCCCAAACTTATTCTTTTACATTGATCCCTCATTTCTTCCCTTTTCCTTCTTATTCTCTTTCCCATGTATCTTTTTCTTTGTTTGTCCAGTCCAGTCTAGCTTACCTCGTCGGTTGACTTCAGAGACTCTAAGGTTGCTGAGGCCCGAGACCCAGTGCACACAATGCAGGTGGCCTTTCCCTTAACTAACCCACAACCTTTTTCTTTTTTTTTTTTTCTTTGGCTTTGTTTGAGTCCAGCTTACCTTGCCTGCTTGACTCAGAGACTCTAAGCTTGCTGAGGGCCCGAGTCCCCGTGCACACACAAGGTGGCCTTTTCTCCTACTCAGCCCAAAATTTTTTCTTTCTTTTCCTCTCTTGCTCCTTCTTCCCCTTTACAAAGAAATATTTCTATACCCTTCATCCATCCCTCCTTATAACTTCAAAATCTTTATCTATGCTCATTCAAACAGAACACTTCAATAATTTAGAGAATCATGGGTACGGAAGAAACAAGTTTATTTATCACTAAGGCTGGTTCATGTAGCATGGGACATTGAAACAAAACAGAGATCTTTTCGGCCCAAGAGGTTTGACAAAAGGTGATGCAACTTGTGCATTGAAATGGGTGGCTTTGAAAAAAGGCTCAAACGATTTTTAAACAGGTGCCTAAATCACCTCAGAATTTTGAAAACCTTTCCTTGTTTCGTCTCAAGTTTTCCTCAGGTTAGTTCTAGTGATTGAAATCAACTTGCTCACATGTACTTTGTTTTCTAAAATTGTTTTTAAAGAAAAATTTTCATCCATTCAATACTAAGCATCTGAACTAAAATATTTTCCTGAGAATGAATCATGCAATTCATATGATCAAGGATTTTCACTGGTATTTTTCAAAATCTCGGATGGAATTTTATGGTGAATTTAAAAAAAAAAACAGATTTTTTTAAATCCTTTTACCATGCATGAAGAAATCACCAAGAGTATCCCACTCCAAACTTAAC